>JANJGK010005894.1:0-30000 GCA_039081455.1 Macrobrachium rosenbergii
AATTTCCTTGTCTGTGTAAATATCAAGAACACTTTTGTGTACAGTGAAAAGAAACATTATTTACACAGTAAATAACGCTAAATAATAGCAGTAAGGGAAATTATCAAAACGCAGCATTATTTTTTCTATATATTAATTCTCTGGTTTCTAAGTATTAAATCTATCTTCTTTGTAAATATGGGTTTTTAATGCTTATCAAAATAAAAAAAAAAAACGAAAATTACTTGAAAACAAGCCACGATGATACCAGGTATAACCAGCTGACTTAATATTTTAAATAAACTATCAAGTTCCTTTCCAAATTTACACCTCAGATAAATTCTTTGTAAATAACGATTTTCAATATTTACTAAAAAAAAAAAAAAAAAAACGTGAAAGGAATCACTAGAAAACAGCCAAGACAAGATCAGGTATGACTGGCAGAATTTATACTTTAAACAAACTATTAATTTCCTAAATATTAATCGCTCTCTGGGCCTTACAGGTATATGGGGGTGGGGGGGGGGGTGTACCATAGCTCTGTTTCTCGAGGATATTTATTGTTTTGGCGGCAGTGGATGGTTTACGTTCGTGAAGGAAGTCCAGATTCAAAGTAAACCAGTCTATCACAGAGGATTTTTATCAAAATTAATGGTGGCATTGTAAATTAATCTGAAAAGTACCTAAGCTGTAAAAGCATAAAGAAGAGTACGTGCTTTAAGAATATATTATCGAAAATTGCATTCTCCTTTCATTAATAAGTTATAGCTAAGGAGAGAGAGAGAGAGAGAGAGAGAGAGAGAGAGAGAGAGAGAGAGAGAGAGAGAGAGTGAGAGAGAGAGAGAGAAGTTATAAAAAGCAACAGTCTTACAGTTACATATACATTTTTGTAAACCCTTAGCCTACAGTACAAGAGAGAGAGAGAGAGAGAGAGAGAGAGGATAGAGAGAGAGAGAGAGAGAGAGGAGAGAGAATTTTCATCCCCTGCATTTTTACTCGTCAGTTCAAACCTCTAAATCTTTAATCAGGGTGACTTGTGTTAGAGAGGAGGAGGGGGGGGGGGGGAGGAGGAGGCGCTGGCAGAAATCCAAAGCCCAGTTTGAGGTCCTCTCATTTTCCTGCTGGTTGATCTGAAGAGAAATTTCGCTGGGGAATTGTTGGAACCTCTTTCTATTTCAACGTCGTTATGGATGTACAGATGTTGGAGGTGTCTGTGTGTGTATGCGTATGCATGTGCGTGTGTGTGTTTTTACCTAAAACTGTATCTAGATTGATAAATACTCACAGACATGCATAAGTGCAAAATGTTATATAACATGTAAAATTTTTATCTTTTATAAAACATATACACTATCATTTCAAAGTATAAGTGCTGTCATTTATAAGGTAAATACATACATACATAAGTAGATACATAAATACATATGTATTTCCGTATCTATTTATGTATGTATATGTGCATGTATGCACGTGTATGTATGTATGTATGTATTTACCTTCTAAATGATAGCACTTATACTTTCCAAATGACAGATTTTCTATTTTATAAAAGATAACGTTTTTTACATTCTATATATCATTTTGTACTTTCGAAATAACAACATTTCATATACTGTACATAGAAACATGCATACCTTTGAAATTATATCGTATATATACACACCATTTCATTCAGAAATTTTTCACATTGCTAACACTTTTAGTTTATGAATGGCAAAACTTTAATTTCCAAATGGTACGTTTATATTTTTTATCAACCTTTTCATTTTTTTTAGTGATGAAAGTTCATACTTTTTAAATGACAACATTTACACTTTTGTTAGCATTACACTCTCGCATTTTTTTGGGGTGCCATTCACATAAATAAAAGAGCAACATCTCTTAATCTGCTGTGTTTCCATCCCGTCCATTAATCAACTTTCAGTGCATCACACGTCGCTTTGATGATGTCACCAATGAATGAATCTCATTCTCCGTTCCATATCCCGACGTAGTCTGAAATGAAACAACAAACTCTTTGGGGAAAAAAAAAAAAACGCTATTCTTCCGTTTTAATAAAAGTAGCAATGCTCTGTGAATGAAACATTGCACATTGTACTCTCTGCTAACAAAGCTTTTAGTTCCTGAATGTCATACACAACATGCAGCATTTCCGCGTCCTATTCTGGGAAGTAGAATATATTTTGCAGTCATTAGCAGAGTTCTGCTGAACAATTTGCAGGCTGCTGGATGGGGACCATCAGATAAAATTCAGTTTGCAGCTTTTTTTTGAGGGTTATTTTCACTTCGCTGTGAAAAGGACGAATTCGACATCAGGTCGCTTCGTAGCTTCTATTTTCTGTCTGCTTTTTATCAAATATGATTACTCTTCCCAAAATCAAGTAATATTTCTATGATTGCACATAAGGAATATCATGTTTAGTGAACTCGTTACCATATCTACTGTATTTTTATAAACACGTTTTTGGAATGTGGAAATGATAGAGATGTCAGCAAAGCAATGAAATAATTGATATAATAATAAATCATTAATGTCACATTATGTTTACTTAAAGTATGAAATAATGTAATTCAAAATACTACAGGAATCACGGTTTTTCCTGGCGTTAAAATGAATTTTTCTTACCTTATTAGGTTTGTCACGCAGATTTATGAAATGTCAATTTAGTTTTGGCATCAGAAATTTAAAAAGAACGTTTTCCTGCGTAGCTCCCAGTGCAAGAAGCTCATTGAAATTTTCGCATATTAAAAATAACCGGTATTATTTCAACTTACTTCCTGTTGTTCATGAAGGCTGAACTGTTTCAAAGTGTGTGTGTGTATGTGCGTGTGTGTGTGTGTGAGAGAGAGAGAGAGAGAGAGAGAGAGAGAGAGAGAGAGAGAGAGAGAGAGAGAGAGAGAGAGAGAGAGAGAACTATAACAACAGGTATCATCTGTCCTTCCAAACTTTGTGTTAGGGAATTTCGCCAATCACATCTTTATTTATCGTTTCAACTGAAGAAAATAATGTCTGAGAACTTTAAGAGGACAAATCTGAGTGCTTTAGGGGGACAAGACTGGCACTTTAGGAGGACATGCTGAATGCCTCAGGGGGAAAAGCCTGGCACATTAGGAGGACAAGTCTGAATACCTTACGGGGCAAGCCTGACACTTTAGGAGGACAAGTCAGACTACCTTAGGGGCAAGCCTGACACTCTAGGAGGGCAAGTCTGAGTACTTTAAGAGGACAAATCTCAGCACTTTAGGAGAACAAGTTTGACACTTAGGTGGACAAGTCTAAGTTAACAGGGAGGATAAGTCTGCGTACTTTAGGAGAGTAAGTCTGACACTTTGAGAGGACAAGTCTCAGTACTTTAATAGGACAAGTCTGGGTATTTTAGGAGGACAAGTATGACACTTTCGGAGGACAAGTCTGAGTACTTTAGGAGGAAAAGTCTAACATTTTAGGAGGACAAGTCTGTGTACCTTAAGAGGACAAGTCTGAGTACTTTAGGAGGACAAGAATGATTACTTGTGGAGAAAAGTCGTAGTACTTTAGGAGGACAAGTCTGAAAGCCTGACACTTTAAGAGTATAAGTTTAAGTACTTTATGATGACAAATCTGTAGTCCTCTAGAAGGACAAGTCTGACACTTTAGTAGGAAAAGACCGAGAACTTTAGGAAGATAAGTCTGAGTACTTTAGGAAGAAAAGTCTGTGTACTTTAGGAGAACAAGCCTAAGAACTTTAGGAAGAAAAGTCTGAGTACTTTGAGAGGAAAAGTGTGAGAACTTTAGGAAGAAAAGTCTGAGTACTTTAGGAGGAAAACTGTGAGAACTTTAGGAAGAAAAGTCTGAGTACTTTAGGAGGAAAAGTGTGAGAACTTTAGGAAGAAAAGTCTGAGTACTTTTGGAGGAATAGTCAGAGAACTTTACGAAGAAAAGTCTGAGTACTTTTAAAAGAAAAGGTTTAGAAATTTAGGAAGAAAAGCCTGAGCACTTTAGGAAGAACATTTTGAGAACTCTAGGAAGAAAAGACTAAGTACTTTAGGAAGAAGAGTCTGAGTACTTTGGGAAGAGAAGTTTGAGAACTTTAGGAAGAAAAATTTGAGTACTTTAAGAAGAAAAGTCAGTACTTTAGGTGAACAAGCCTGAGAACTTTAGGAAGAAATCTCTGAGAACTTTAGGAGGAAAAGTCTGAGAACTTTAGGAAAAAGAGTCTGAGTACTTTAGGAGAAAAAGTCTGAGAACTTCAGGAAGAAAAGTCTGAGTACTTTAGGAAGAAAACTCTGAGAACTTTAGGAGGAAAAGTCCGAGAACTTGAGGAAGAAAACTCTGAAAACTTTAGGAAGAAAGGTCTGAGTACTTTGGGAGAACAAGCCTGAGAACTTTAGGAAGAAAATTCTGAGACTTTGGGAGAACAAGTCTGAGAACTCTAGGAAGAAAAGTCTGAGTACTATGGGAAGAAAAGTCTGAGAACTTTTGGAAGAAAAGTCTGAGTAATTTAGGAGGAAAAGTATGAGAACTTTAGGAAGAAAAGTCTGAGTACTTTAGGCGGGAAATCTGAGAACTTTAGAAAGAGCAGTCTGTGTACTTTAAAAGGAAAAATCTGAGTACTTTAAGGAGAAAAGATTGAGTACTTTAGAAGGAAAAGTCTGAGGAACTTTAAGAAGAAAACTCTGAGAACTTTAGGAGGAAAAGTCTTAGTACTTTAGGAAGAAAAGTCTGAGAATTTTAAGAAGAAAAGTCTGAGTACTTTAGGAGGATAAGCCTGAGAACTTTAAGAAGAAAAGTCTGAGTACATTAGGAAGAAAAGTCTGAGTACTTTAGGAGAACAAGTCTGAGTACTTTAGGAGAACAAGTCTGAGAACTTTAGGAGGACAAGTCTGAGAACTCTAAGGAAAAAAGTCTGAGTACTTTAGGAGGAAATGCCTGAGTACTTTAGGAAGAAATGTCTGAGAACTTTAAGAATAAAAATCTGAGTACTTTAGGAGGACAAGCCTGAGAACTTTAAGAAGAAAATTCTGAGTGCATTAGGAAGAAAAGTATGAGTACTTTAGGAGAACAAGTCTGAGTACTTTAAGAGGAAAATGCTGAGTACTTTAGGAAGAAAAGTATGAGAACTTCAAGAAGAAAAGACTGAGTACTTTAGAAGGACAAGCCTGAGAACTTTAAGAAGAAAACTCTGAGTGCATTAGGAAGAAAAGTCTGAGTACTTTAGTAGAACAAGCCTGAGAACTTTAAGAAGAAAAGTCTGAGTGTATTAGAAAGAAAAGTCTGGGTACTTTAGGAAAAAATTTTGAGAACTTTAAGCAGAAAAGTGAATATTTTAGGAGGACAAGTCTGGAAACTTTAAAAAGAAAAGTCTGAGTACCTTAGGAAGAAAAGTCTGAGAACCTTAAGAAGAAAAGTCTGAGTACTTTAGGAAGAAAAGTTTGGGAACTTTAGGAGGAGAAGTCTGAGAACTTTAGGAGGAAAATGCTGATTACTTTAGGAGGAGAAGACTGAGTACTTTAGGAGGATAAATCTGATAGCTTTAGGAGGACAAGTCTGAGAACTTTAAGAAGAAAAGTTTGAGTACTTTAAGAAGAAAAGTCTGGGTACTTTAGGAAGAAAAGTCTGAGAACTTTAGGAGGACAAGTCTGAGAACTTTAGGAGGAAAATACTGAGTACTTTAGGAGGAGAAGACTGAGTACTTTAGTGGGATAAATCTGATAACTTTAGGAGGACAAGTCTGAGTACCTTAGGAGGGGAAGGCAGGGTACTTTAGTAAGAGAAGTCTGAGAACTTTAGGAGGCCAAGACTGAGTACTTTAGGAGGATAAGGCTGAGTACATTAGGGGGATAATAATGAGTACTTTAGAAGGATAAATCTGAAGACTTTAAGAGGACAAGTCTGAGTACTTTAGGGGACAAGTCTTAAAACTCTAAGAGGACAAGTCTGAGTATTTTTGGAGGTCAAGTCTGAGTACTCTAATGAAAAAAGTCTGAGTACTTTAGGAGGAAATGCCTGAGTACCTTAGGAAGAAATGTATGAGAACTTTAAGAAGAAAAATCTGAGTACTTTAGGAGGACAAGCCTGAGAACTTTAAGAAGAAAATTCTGAGTGCATTAGGAAGAAAAGTATGATTACTTTAGGAGAACAAGTCTGAGAACTTTAATAAGAGAAGTCTGAGTGTATTAGGAAGAAAGGTCTGGGTACTTTAGGAAAAAAGTTTGAGAACTTTAAGCAGAAAAGTAAGAGTACTTTAAGAAGGAAAGTCTGGGTGCTTTAGGAAGAAAAGTCTGAGAACTTTAGGAGGACAAGTCTGAGAGCTTTAGGAGGAAAATACTGAGTACTTTAGGAGGAGAAGACTGAGTACTTTAGTGGGATAAATCTGATAATTTTAGGCGGACAAGTCTGAGTACCTTAGGAGGAGAAGGCAGAGTACTTTAGTAAGAGAAGTCTGAGAACTTTAGGAGGTCAAGACTGAGTACTTTAGGAGGATAAGACTGAGACTTTAGGGGGAAAATACTGAATACTTTAGAAGGATAAATCTGAGAACTTTAAGAGGACAAGTCTGAGTACTTTAGGGGACAAAACTGAAAACTCTAAGAGGACAAGTCTGAGTATTTTAGGAGATGAAGTCTGAGTACTTTAGATAGGAATGTCGTAGTACTTTAGGAGGACTAGTCTTACACTTTAGGAGTACAAGTCTGACACTTTAGAAAGACACGTCTGACACTTTAGCAGGATAAGCCTGGGCAATTTAGGAGGACAAGTCTGACACATTAGTAGGATAAGGCTGGTCAATTTAGGAGGAAAAGTCTGAGTACTTTAGGAGGAAAGGTCTGAGTAATTTAGGAGGACAAGTCTATGTACTGTAGAAGGACAAGTCTACTACTGCAGGAGGACAAGTCTGATTACTGTAGAAGGACCAGTCTGAGTACTCTAGGAGGAAAAGTCTGAGTATTTAAGGAAAACAAGTCTGACACTTTGGGAGGGCAAGTCTGAGATATTTCGGAGGAAAAGATTTAGTATTTAGGAGGAGAAGTCTAAATAATTTAGAAAGAGGAGAGTGAGTAACTTTAAACATTCAAGTTTCGTCTAAAACACAAAATGATTTTGTGGGTCACATTGAACATTAACGAGATTTTAATTAATGTGATTATCATTACAAGGCAGAAGGGGTAGGGACGCATTAGTGAAATTAATTATTAACTACAAGTTCACTGTCATTAATCTATCAGAGATTTTGGGACGTTTTCACAATGAGTCTGCTCGCAGACCTCCGTTATTCCTCTCACTTTTATGATGAGTACTTAACCAACAATGAAATAATGGAAAGGATTATACCTCAAAGAGATCAGGGATTGAAAGTAGGTCAGCCAATAAAATGTGAGATGGAATATATATATATATATATATATATATATATATATATATATATATATATATATATATATATATATATATATATATATATATATATATATATATATATATATATATATATATATATGTGTGTGTGTGTGTGTGTGTGTGTGTGTGTGTGTGTGTGTGTGCAAACTTAATACTATGCTGTCATGGCAGTTGACACCAGTTCTAACTAAAAACTCTTAAATCTCCTTAAGTAATCTAAGCAGAATCTAAATCATATCTCATCTATCTTTATAGCTGACTGCATATTTAAGTTGCCCAATATATCAAATTTAGTGGGGAAAGGATCGTATCCCAATTTTTGTAGTGCAGGTGGAAAAATGGTTATTCTATTCTTATTTGAAAGTCCTCTTATTTTTTCTAAAGTTCGTTCATTCAGACTGCCCTTAAGATTAAGCCAGGATCAAGTTAAGATAAGTGTTTGCAGTTATTTCAAAATATTTTCTGAATGATTGAATATTTTAAATCATTTATGATTTTTTTTGTATCCTGTATAAGGTTTTACAATTATCTCAAAATATTTTTTTAAGGCTGAGGTTATATTAGAATTCATGTATAAATTTTATTCTTATCCTGTATGAGTAAAACTGAAGTGTCATCATTTCATAAATAAGTTTCTAATTAAAAGGTACAATTTTGTGATATATCTCTGGAAAAATTTCAATGCAAAAATCCTGTCTTTACTATCTACAATAGTATCTAGAAATACAGATTCCTCTAAGAACTTGTACTGACCTCATCTTAGGGAACAGTTGTAGAAAAAATTTTTAAAAACTTGTATTCTTTTTAAATGACGCTTCATTACTGTTCAGCATTTCACTAATTAAGCTTACAGTGTCGTGAAAAAGAGGAAAAGAAAACAATCGCACTGGTATTAAGAACGTTTATACTTCCAGTGTTAGTACTTTAACCCATACCTTGAAAACATTACACTTTTATTAAAGAAGAAGAGAAAATATTACATAGGTCTCCTCGTTGGGAAACTCGTGGTGAGAACTGAAATTGCATTTAGTTTTGCAAGTCTTTTACACAAATTTCTCATACGACAGAATTGTGAAAGAAAAACTTTTCACGTTGAAGATCCTTGAAGATCTGACGATATGTCTTTTTAAAATGTTACTTGATTATAATCCTGTATTTTTGGCAACAGGCTCCTTGTTCAAGTCAGAAAAATGCTTTTGTGTAACCTTAGCAAGGTCTACTTTTACAATTTCGCTACAGCTTTCAAGGAAACTTTGCCTTTTTGTTATATTTTTTGTAGGTGTCTTCTTTTACGAATCAAAAATGAAGCTTTTGTGTAATATTACCAAGGTCAGCGTTTACAGTTTCGCTACAGCTTTCAAGAAAATCTTTGCTCTTTATAGTATATTTGTAGCTGCCTCCTTCAAAAAATCAGAAACAAACCTCTTGTGTAATCTCTCCAAGACCAATGTTTACATTTTCACAACAACTTCAAGAGGGTCTTTGCCTCTTGTTCTACTGTACTTCTATAACCAGTTTGGTTTTGATGTTTCCTTTCTAATGGGATCACAAATATGATTTCCTCATCCCCCAAGATCCTGAAGGCAATCGCCGGCTGTTTTCTCGAGGCTAAATCGGAGATTTTGAAGGAGAGTGAGGCAAGACACTGATAAGAATCCAAACATCAGAGGATGCGCTGCCGCCACACAGATATTGCCATTTGTCCTTCTCATCGTGTTTTCTTGTTAGTGTGTATGTTTACTTTGTGTGTGATTGTGTCCGTGTGTGTGTATGTGTGAGTGTGTATGTGTGTAAATAACTACTAATTTCACTTACGAGGAGAAAGATTGGTAATGACTAGTTAGGATGAATAACTAATTTGAAAAAGGAAAATTGCATATTGGATTTTTTTTCATGGAATTAGAAATTCTAACAATTTTATTATTGTAGATTAAAAAGATTTTTTTAAATTGGTTTTTCGAAAAGATTCTGAGATCTGTTAAACAGTACGTTTGAAGAAATTACGTTTCCTCCTTAATAACAGGGTGGTCTACCCTCCTTTTTGAAAAAGTGGAAGGAATTAATATCAGCGTTTTTCTGTTTGCCATTCCAAGTCTAATAAGATGAACCACATGGCTATCAGTTAATGCTGTCGCTAACACCCTGAGGAAATTACAATTTCAATCTTTAATTTTTAATTAAGACCCTCAGAAAGAACGATCTTATCAGTTAATCCGGCAGACGACATCAGTCTTAAGATCTAATCGAAGCCTTGGCAAGATTTTGACTTACATTAATAAATACACGTATTATATTTCAGATTTAAAACTTAATCCAGGTAATGTCTGAAAGGACTGGACATTAAGAAACAGTCGATCTATTGGAAACAGATGTCATCAGTTTAGCTGAAATCGTCCAGGCGAGCGACTGAGAAGGGCACAATGAGAACATCTTCTTTCAGGAGATTCACAGTCATTAGAAAACGAGAGACAATGGCCTCTGGAACCCCAAACGTTCCAGGAAGCATTTAGGAAAGGTCATTCGCTACTTTTATCTCCGCTGGTAATTGGTGGGTATGATGCCATTTGTACCGTCACACATATTCCATTTAAAGGAAGTTGATTGCATTTTGGTATCTTGGTATTTTATGTGATAGTTTTGCTGTGATCTCTCTCTCTCTCTCTCTCTCTCTCTCTCTCTCTCTCTCTCTCTCTCTCTCTCTCTCTCTCTCTCTCTCTCTCTCACACACACACACACACACACACACACATGTGAATCCTATTGAAATTGTTTCACTTTCTACGGAAATTACTTTTATCCATACAAAAAGATATTAGTATAACTATATTTCAGTTTACTCGTCAAGTAATAATTCTGGCGTATGCAGACATTTCACTGAGAAGTAATATCTGCTTTACGTAAATATAGAACTGTTTTCTATTTGAAATCTGTTTCATATTCTTTCCTTTTAGGCTCAATTCTCTTCCGTCCCTGTTTGTAAATATTTATAACTAAATTACTCATAATGATTTTTTGTAGCAGGAGAAAAACAAACACACACCAACCACAAACGTTGTTTATGCATTCATCTACTGCCCTGACTTTCAAAATACGATTTTTATTTACGTTGCCTAAAATCGAAAGCTCCTGACAAATTTATATAACTCCACTGCCTCCTCTGCAGGTGAAAACTAGATTGTTTTATGACTGCAACAGAGGGAAAAATGCTTTTAAACTGTGTTTTATTTTCTGCCTGCACTGATGCATTTACTATGCATTTACTTTTGCAGATAGCATCTTAATTCAAAAAAATCTATTCCAACTTTCATCTCATTACTCGCCGGAAAGGAAAATCCCAGCCTGAACTGACCAAAAACGTCTCATGGGAACTTTCAGAACGTTTGACCTTTCGTGGGCTGTAATGGGCGTGTCATCTTCCTCACTGAAATACCCGAAGACGTAATGAAATGGAAACGTCAAAGAAGGCGATAGTGAAACCCGGGAGGTTTAAAGTCTTAGCTAGATTGTCTTTCTCGTATTTCAATATAGAAATACCTTTTTATTCTTGCTTAAAACAATAGCTACTTGATTATATAGCTAAATAGACTCTGAAGTTCTAAGTTGTACGTACTCGTGTTATGTCACAATTTCTAACTAAAGATTAAAATTTTTTTTATTTTGATTACCATCTATTTCCACGTAACTTTTGTCAGGAGTCAATTAAGTATATTTCTAAAACAATTCTAAACCTCTATCTTGCAATGGTTATGTGTCAACATCTTAACTAGAGATTAACTGTCTTATTTTCTAGTTATGGTTCATTTTCACTTAACTTTGGTCAAGTGTCAGAGAAAGCATTTCACACTAAGAGGGAAAATTTGTATGCATACTTAGTATGCAAGCTTTCCGCATATTTTACTTTAGATTTTGTTTTAAATCTTAAGCTGGAAATAAATCTCTTAGCATGCAATGACCCTTTCATTAAAATTTCCTACTAATTGATTATTACAAAACACTCCCGCATCTGGAATTCAAAATAGATTCAATTCTGATGAATGTATTCTAACATGACACTAAAATGTTGTTCGCTCACTCAATTTTCAAGAACAGTTCGCAAAGTCTTTATCGAACTGGTTTGTTGAAAAAGTTATATTATTTTTGTATGTCGATGGTGACTAATCCATGCCAACAATAGTAAGACTATCTTGATAGTACTGAAAGGATAAAGTAAAATAGATTCCCAATAGCTGTATCTCCTTTTAAAATTCGTCTAAGATGGAGCTATTCATTGTGAATTTACACTGACCTGAAATATATTCAATTTGTACAACTGCTTTCATTAGCAAGACAAGAACGTTGTAGGATCCGTTCAACATAGCACTGGAATTAGAAACCAAACTTCTGCAGTTCTTCAGTCCTTTCATAACATCGTTTTACACAAAACATTTTTATAAACTTTGAACGAAAGAGAAAAATCTTCGGAACCCAATAACTTCTTTCTCGGACGAGTAAATAACATTTCGTCTTCGAAATAATTGTCCCTGTGGCTGTCGTCCGCTTTGTTTGGGTCATTCTTTTGTCCTTGTCTGAGACAACTTCATTTTGCTTCTTACGACTTTTATGTTTGCACTGCTCCCAGATAAAAAAGTTTTCAGTTTTATCTTGTCTTTAAACGTCCTCTGCATCAAAGGTCCGCATAAAGTTTAGGAACATTGCTTATTTCACATGCAAATACGTTTCAAGGTGGGACTTGACGTCATCACAAACACTTTCATTTTGACGCCATCACACAGGAGAATATAAGTCGTATATACTATATATATATATATATATATATATATATATATATATATATATATATATATATATATATATATATATATATATATATATATATATATATATATATATATATATATATATATATATATATATATATATATATATATATATATATATATATATATATATATATATATATATATCATGGGTGTCATAATTATTACATTTTATTAATGGTCCCCTGAAAAAAAAAAAAAAAAACTTTACCTGTAAATTCACACAAAGTATAATCACGGAAAACCAATTTCTTATAGTTTTTCAAATAGGAAAAACTAGAAGAACGAAAAACCTCATAACTTCTTCGAAACATTCCTGCGTGTGAGAATGTGTTCAAATTCTACACATACTTCCCATTTGAATTTTTTATCAAAGCCTGAAATATTAATGGAGACAAGGATAGAGGGAAAACTAGATTGTAGTGTATTTACCACTACTGGAAGGGACTGAATAATTGAAGCCTATATAAAAACAAAAATTATATGTAGATTTATAAGCTCTTAATAAATAGAGACCTTTTTTGTGTGTAAACAAACAAAAGTTTTAAATTTCCTGTACTCTTTCCAAGTATATTTATTTACTGGTAAAGCCGAGTATCTCTGTTAACAGTAAATGCTAAAGCCATTGTATTATCTCGCTACACTTAATTTGTGTTTTAATATAAGAAGCCTACGAATACTTTCGTTTCCTTTGTACCGAGCACTGAATTGAATTGAAATAATCTTTCTCTTAGGAGTTGTCACTCAGAAATAAACATCCATTTCCCTAAGGAAAAGAAACCGGATCATAGACTTACCACCAAAATTTTCTGTGGTAGAAATCTGCAATTTCCAGCAGGTCTCAGTCAAAGAATTATTCTTGTTCTAGCATTTAATATAATTCCGGTTATTGTCTCGACTTTTTGTCTGGTCTTGGAGTAAAAATATAAAAATTTTTATAGAGTGGGATTTACCGAATTGAAAAACAGATTTTTTTTCCAGTGGTATCTTGGACATATGGTAATGTTAAATCCCAAAGTATCTTAAGAACCGGAATATACATTATTAGTTCATGGAAAAGGAGAAAACCTCCAAATTATTATAGAATTTATAGAAACATTTAACAGTCTTGATCGACCAGCGTACAGTGGCTTTAGCTCTCATGTTACAGCTTATAAGGGTTCTTTTACTAAACACGAATCATTTGATTTCTATACATTTCGTAAACATTTTAATGGGCACACTGACTCCTTAAATTCCCTGCTCTGAAACAAAAGGGGAGCGTATTGGAGAATATCTTCTCCTTTGTGAAATTCGAACCAGCACTGATAGATGAAAGGTCAGAGACAGACATCAGCTGACATGTACTGAAGCGGGGTCAGACGTCGATGCCAGAAAATCCATTTGTAACCCTTCTTCAGATACAAGACTAAAATTTTGTGAAATATGTAAATGAATACTGAAAACAGTCTTTCTGTCATTAGGTTCATCACATGGAGATGATTTTAAAGAATGTACTTCATTTATGCCTTTATTAGTCATCATAAACATTTTAAATTTTCAGTTCAACGGTATTTTTGCATTATTCAATTCTTACAAAAGCTATTTAGATGAAGTCGTGAGCCTAAGTGCTAGATTTAAGATGGTTATTGCATTATTGAGCTCATTTAAAAGCTATTAAAATAAAGTCCCTAGTCTAGTTTCTAAAGATAATGAAATTCTTATATTATTAAACTCTTTTAAGAAAAAATTGTGAGTCTAAGGTATAAATTTAAGAATATATTGCATTATTAAACTCTCTCTAACTTGTTAATGTTCTAAAAATAAAGATATTCTTATAACATTAAGCCTGTGAGTCGAAGGAAAAAAAATGAGGGAAAGCACAGAAAGCAAAACAAGAGCAGACCTCGAAGGGGATTCTTCTCAGCCAGCCACCAACACGGAAAAGCATCTCATTGTCAGATCCCATTAGAAACCTCATAAGAATCTGGACTGAAGGATCTCTGGGTTTCCAGACAAATTACATTCTTTTCCTTTCCTGGAATCACGGAGGCGTGGCGGACTCTCCCCTGCGAAAATCCTTCCTAAAGACGCGTCCCCATAAACCTGGAGAGTCGTGAAGAAGGGGGAGAGGAGATGAAGCCTGGTCTAGTGAGTTTTTGACAGCTCTTGTGACGCCGGGAATCGGTTTCATTTCCCGTGAAAATTTCAGGTACCTGGGTTCCCCCGATGTGTGAGTTTTACCTGGCGTTCTCTCCCCTTCCGCAAATCATCGCCAAAAGGGAAAAGTTATAATCGGTGAGATTTGGTCAGTTTATGATTTTCTTTGAGAGGATTATAATAAAAAAAAATTGCTTATTGTTATGTTTATAGTAGTTATATTCTTTGTCAAGCGATGGAAAGAAATTAAAATCATTATAAATATTTTATGAGAGCAGAAATATTGTAGTTAACAATCTGTTACAGAATACTAATAGTTTACTTGTTTTCAATTTATTAGAAAATGTTCTGTTGTGCATATTTGGAACACTGATATACCAAAGAAGAGACAGGAAAGATATTTCAAAACTCACCAGCTATAATTGAAGAGTATTTCATTAATTATCAAACCTTGTTGACTTGTCTACCGAGATAACGGGAAATTATTATTAAAGTGAAATAGGCAAGGATCTCACAGGACGAAAAGCATTTACCATGTGGTATTCAGATTTTAAAATGAATAAAAACACCAGGCAATAAATTTACCTATTTAAGTTCCACCAAGAAACACCTATTCATGTATCCATAAATGAAAACCAGTTAGGTGTATATATTGTATTCATGCACGTGACGAATAAATAGCAACATGAAATACGCTTGCATTGATACACAGGTGAAAATAACATATATGTATGTATTGTATACATACACGTGACGAAAAAATAACGAATAAAAGTTGGAAATATTTCGGAAATTTTATGAAATAATCTTAGTGACTTCCCTTTTCAATCAAAATAGTGAACTGACGATATTAATAAATACCAATCTCACAGTTTTTCTAACCCGAGAAATTACGGTTAATAAGAAGTGATTAGGTTTTGGGACAACAATTAACATATTCGAGTAGTTGCCATCTATAAATAAATATGAATTATACGTAGATTTTTTACTACTTATTGGTGAGGGGTAATGCATTAGCCTTTTGTACTTGAAATGATTTGGATAAAATTTCTCTAAAGACTCCAGCACTTAAGAACATATGAAATTTTGCTGTCTCAGTACAATACAATATTCTCCCTCTAAAATACATTCTACAATTTGTTTTCAGTCCATGTGCTTTATATATATATATATATATATATATATATATATATATATATATATATATATATATATATATATATATATATATATATATATATATATATATATATATATATATATATATATATATATATATATATATATATATATATATATATATATATATATATATATATATATATATATATATATATATATATATATATATATGTATGTATGTATACACACACACACACACAGACATATATATATATATATATATATATATATATATATATATATATATATATATATATATATATATATATATATATATATATATATATTTATATATATAAATAATCTTCACTGTCCCAACAATATTATACTTGGACTGCCTAAAATTTAATATTGTTTGGGAGTTTTATCAAGCTGTCCTTAAAATCATGTTTCATATGTTACGCATGATTGTTTTGAAAGTCCCACCAGACAAAGCTGGGCCCTTTCCGTTGCATTCTTATAGAAAATAATATATTTTTTCCATCCTTATTTGGTCTTAACTCTCAAAGAAAAAGTTGAACCTTTTCGGCTGGACTTCTTTAGACTAACTATTTTTTCTCTTTCCTTCAGTCTTAAACATTGCATTCCTTATTTACGAACGAGGGAAGAGAGGAAAGAGAAAATTCAAAATAAACAATAAGCCAGAAAACTTGCAGCAGCCCCACAATTCATTTTATTTTTATCGCTGGGAGGGTTCCGTCCTTTTTTTCTCGAAGACAAATGGTTTTGGTTGGTGGCGATTCTGAGTGACACAAATTGTCCGAATTGGGGTTGATAATTCCATCCTTCTCTCATGGCCTCTGCCAGAGGCTTTTATTTTCCCTTCTTTTATTTAGATTTTTATTCCTTTTTCCTTATGCAATTGTGACTTATTTTACAATATTTTTCACTAAAATGGTGATTATTTTGACATTTTTGCCTTCTTTATTCGTTTTTGCAGTTTTGATTCGTTTTATAATATTTTTTACTGAAAAAAATCTATTTCTTCCCTCAAGCAATTGTGACTGATTTTATATTTTTTTCTGAAAAAAAATTTTCCCTCAAGCACTTATGACTGATTTTATAATATGTTTTCCTAAAATAAAATTTTTTTTCCTTGAATGAATATACCCTTGTTTATATCAAGAACAAATAGTATTATTTAACAAAATACTCACTGACATTTATAAAAAAAATTAAAATTCTCACACGTGCTCGTGTGGACTGGCTCTTCATTTATTGCAATAAATATGCCGTCAGTTCTTCCCACAAGACGAAACAAAAAACTGAAAAACATCCACTTCTTTCAGGAAAGACATAGTGTTGTGAACCTGCCTGTTGCATCATGGTAATTAATATCGTCAGTTCACTATTTTGATTGAAAAGGGAAGTCTCTAAGATTATTTCATAAAATCTCCGAAATATTTCCAACTTTTATTCGTTATTTTTTCATCACGTGTATGTATACAAATACATACATATATGTTAGTTTCACCTGTGTATCAATGCAAGCGTATTTCATGTTGCTATTTATTCATCACGTGTATGAATACAATATATACACCTAACTGGTTTTCATTTATGGATACAAGAGTAGGTGTTTCTTGGTGGAACTTAAATAGGTAAATTTATTGCCTGGTGTTTTTATTCATTTTAATATCTGAATACCACATGGTAAATGCTTTTCGTCCTATGAGATCCTTGCCTATTTCACTTTAATAATAATTTCCCCTTTATCTCGGTAGTCAAGTCAACAAGGTTTGATAATTAATGAAATGCTCTTTCAATTATAGCTGGTGAGTTTTGAAATATCTTTCCTGTCTCTCATTTGGTATATCAGTGTTCTAAAGATGCACAACAGAACATTTTCTAACAAATTGAAAACAAGTAAACTAGTGTTCTGTAACAGATTGTTAACTGGAATATTTCTGCTCTCATAAACTATTTATAATGATTTTAATTTCTTTCCATCGCCTGACAAAGAATATAACTTCTATAAACATAACAATAAGCAATTTTTTTTTAGATTATAATCCTCTCAAAGAAAATCATAAAACTGACCAAATCTCACCGATTATAACTCTTCCCTTTTGATGATGATTTGCGGAAGGGGAGAGAACGCCAGGTAAAACTCACACATCGGGGGAACCCAGGTACCTGAAATTTTCACGGGAAATGAAACCGATTCCCGGCGTCACAAGGTCTGTCAAAAACTCACTAGACCAGGCTTCATCTCCTCTCCCCCTTCTTCACGACTCTCCAGGTTTATAGGGGCGCGTCTTTAGGAAGGATTTTCGCAGGGGAGAGTCCGCCACGCCTCCGTGATTCCAGGAAAGGAAAAGAATGTAATTTGTCTGGAAACCCAGAGATCCTTCAGTCCAGATTCTTATGAGGTTCCTAATAGGATCTGACAATGAGATGCTTTTCCGTGTTGGTGGCTGGCTGAGAAGAATCCCCTTCGAGGTCTGCTCTTGTTTTGCTTTCTGTGCTTTCTCTCATTTTTTTTCCTTCGACTCACAGTTTTATCTTATTTGCTTTTTTAAAAGGTTTAATGTTATAAGAATATCTTTATTTTTAGAACATTAACAAGTTAGAGAGAGTTTAATAATGCAATATATTCTTAAATTTATACCTTAAACTCACAATTTTTTCTTAAAAGAGTTTAATAATAAAAGAATTTCATTATCTTTAGAACCTAGACTAGGGACTTTATTTTAATAGCTTTTAAATGAGCTCAATAATGCAATAACCATCTTAAATCTAGCACTTAGGCTCACGACTTCATCTAAATAGCTTTTGTAAGAATTGAAGAATGCAAAAATACCGTTGAACTGAATATTTAAAATGTTTATGATGACTAATAAAGGCATAAATGAAGTACATTCTTTAAAATCATCTCCATGTGATGAACCTAATGACAGAAAGACTGTTTTCAGTATTCATTTACATATTTCACAAAATTTTAGTCTTGTATCTGAAGAAGGGTTACAAATGGATTTTCTGGCATCGACGTCTGACCCCGCTTCAGTACATGTCAGCTGATGTCTGTCTCAGACCTTTCATCTATCAGTGCTGGTTCGAATTTCACAAAGGAGAAGATATTCTCCAATACGCTCCCCTTTTGTTTCAGAGCAGGGAATTTAAGGAGTCAGTGTGCCCATTAAAATGTTTACGAAATGTATAGAAATCAAATGATTCGTGTTTAGTAAAAGAACCCTTATAAGCTGTAACATGAGAGCTAAAGCCGCTGTACGCTGGTCGATCAAGACTGTTAAATGTTTCTATAAATTCTATAATAATTTGGAGGTTTTCTCCTTTTCCATGAACTAATAATGTATATTCCGGTTCTTAAGATACTTTGGGATTTAACATTACCATATGTCCAAGATACCACTGGAAAAAAAATCTGTTTTTCAATTCGGTAAATCCCACTCTATAAAAATTTTTATATTTTTACTCCAAGACCAGACAAAAAGTCGAAACAATAACCGGAATTATATTAAATGCTAGAACAAGAATAATTCTTTGACTGAGACCTGCTGGAAATTGCAGATTTCTACCACAGAAAATTTTGGTGGTAAGTCTATAATCCCGATTCTTTTCCTTAGGGAAATGAATGTTTATTTCTGAGTGTCAACTCCTAAGAGAAAGATTATTTCAATTCAATTCAGTGCTCGGTACAAAGGAAACGAAAGTATTCGTAGGCTTCTTATATTAAAACACAAATTAAGTGTAGCGAGATAATACAATGGCTTTAGCATTTACTGTTAACAGAGATACTCGGCTTTACCAGTAAATAAATATACTTGGAAAGAGTACAGGAAATTTTAAACTTTTGTTTGTTTACACAAAAAAGGTCTCTATTTATTAAGAGCTTATAAATCTACATATAATTTTTGTTTTTATATAGGCTTCAATTATTCAGTCCCTTCCAGTAGTGGTAAATACACTACAATCTAGTTTTCCCTCTATCCTTGTCTCCATTAATATTTCAGGCTTTGATAAAAAATTCAAATGGGAAGTATGTGTAGAATTTGAACACATTCTCACACGCAGGAATGTTTCGAAGAAGTTATGAGGTTTTTCGTTCTTCTAGTTTTTCCTATTTGAAAAACTATAAGAAATTGGTTTTCCGTGATTATACTTTGTGTGAATTTACAGGTAAAGTTTTTTTTTTTTTTTTTCAGGGGACCATTAATAAAATGTAATAATTATGACACCCATGATATATATATATATATATATATATATATATATATATATATATATATATATATATATATATATATATATATATATATATATATATATATATATATATATATATATATATATATAGTATATACGACTTATATTCTCCTGTGTGATGGCGTCAAAATGAAAGTGTTTGTGATGACGTCAAGTCCCACCTTGAAACGTATTTGCATGTGAAATAAGCAATGTTCCTAAACTTTATGCGGACCTTTGATGCAGAGGACGTTTAAAGACAAGATAAAACTGAAAACTTTTTTATCTGGGAGCAGTGCAAACATAAAAGTCGGAAGAAGCAAAATGAAGTTGTCTCAGACAAGGACAAAAGAATGACCCAAACAAAGCGGACGACAGCCACAGGGACAATTATTTCGAAGACGAAATGTTATTTACTCGTCCGAGAAAGAAGTTATTGGGTTCCGAAGATTTTTCTCTTTCGTTCAAAGTTTATAAAAATGTTTTGTGTAAAACGATGTTATGAAAGGACTGAAGAACTGCAGAAGTTTGGTTTCTAATTCCAGTGCTATGTTGAACGGATCCTACAACGTTCTTGTCTTGCTAATGAAAGCAGTTGTACAAATTGAATATATTTCAGGTCAGTGTAAATTCACAATGAATAGCTCCATCTTAGACGAATTTTAAAAGGAGATACAGCTATTGGGAATCTATTTTACTTTATCCTTTCAGTACTATCAAGATAGTCTTACTATTGTTGGCATGGATTAGTCACCATCGACATACAAAAATAATATAACTTTTTCAACAAACCAGTTCGATAAAGACTTTGCCAACTGTTCTTGAAAATTGAGTGAGCGAACAACATTTTAGTGTCATGTTAGAATACATTCATCAGAATTGAATCTATTTTGAATTCCAGATGCGGGAGTGTTTTGTAATAATCAATTAGTAGGAAATTTTAATGAAAGGGTCATTGCATGCTAAGAGATTTATTTCCAGCTTAAGATTTAAAACAAAATCTAAAGTAAAATATGCGGAAAGCTTGCATACTAAGTATGCATACAAATTTTCCCTCTTAGTGTGAAATGCTTTCTCTGACACTTGACCAAAGTTAAGTGAAAATGAACCATAACTAGAAAATAAGACAGTTAATCTCTAGTTAAGATGTTGACACATAACCATTGCAAGATAGAGGTTTAGAATTGTTTTAGAAATATACTTAATTGACTCCTGACAAAAGTTACGTGGAAATAGATGGTAATTAAAATAATAAAAATTATAATCTTTACTTAGAAATTGTGACATAACACGAGTACGTACAACTTAGAACTTCAGAGTCTATTTAGCTATATAATCAAGTAGCTATTCTTTTAAGCAAGAATAAAAAGGTATTTCTATATTGAAATACGAGAAAGACAATCTAGCTAAGACTTTAAACCTCCCGGGTTTCACTATCGCCTTCTTTGACGTTTCCATTTCATTACGTCTTCGGGTATTTCAGTGAGGAAGATGACACGCCCATTACAGCCCACGAAAGGTCAAACGTTCTGAAAGTTCCCATGAGACGTTTTTGGTCAGTTCAGGCTGGGATTTTCCTTTCCGGCGAGTAATGAGATGAAAGTTGGAATAGATTTTTTTGAATTAAGATGCTATCTGCAAAAGTAAATGCATAGTAAATGCATCAGTGCAGGCAGAAAATAAAACACAGTTTAAAAGCATTTTTCCCTCTGTTGCAGTCATAAAACAATCTAGTTTTCACCTGCAGAGGAGGCAGTGGAGTTATATAAATTTGTCAGGAGCTTTCGATTTTAGGCAACGTAAATAAAAATCGTATTTTGAAAGTCAGGGCAGTAGATGAATGCATAAACAACGTTTGTGGTTGGTGTGTGTTTGTTTTTCTCCTGCTACAAAAAATCATTATGAGTAATTTAGTTATAAATATTTACAAACAGGGACGGAAGAGAATTGAGCCTAAAAGGAAAGAATATGAAACAGATTTCAGATAGAAAACAGTTCTATATTTACGTAAAGCAGATATTACTTCTCAGTGAAATGTCTGCATACGCCAGAATTATTACTTGACGAGTAAACTGAAATATAGTTATACTAATATCTTTTTGTATGGATAAAAGTAATTTCCGTAGAAAGTGAAACAATTTCTATAGGATTCACCTGTGTGTGTGGGTGTGTGTGTGTGTGCGCGTGAGAGAGAGAGAGAGAGAGAGAGAGAGAGAGAGAGAGAGAGAGAGAGAGAGAGAGAGAGAGAGAGATCACAGCAAAACTATCACATAAAATACCACGATACCAAAATGCAATCAACTTCCTTTAAATGGAATATGTGTGACGGTACAAATGGCATCATACCCACCAATGACCAGCATAGATAAAAAAAGCGAATGACCTTTCCTAAATGCTTCCTGGAACGTTTGGGGTTCCAGAGGCCATTGTCTCTCGTTTTCTAATGACTGTGAATCTCCTGAAAGAAGATGTTCTCATTGTGCCCTTCTCAGTCGCTCGCCTGGACGATTTCAGCTAAACTGATGACATCTTTTTCCAATAGATCGACTGTTTCTTAATGTCCAGTCCTTTCAGACATTACCTGGATTAAGTTTTAAATCTGAAATCTAATACGTGTATTTATTAATGTAAGTCAAAATCTTGCCAAGGCTTCGATTAGATCTTAGGACTGATGTCTTCTGCCGGATTAACTGATAAGATCGTTCTTTCTGAGGGTCTTAATTAAAAATTAAAGATTGAAATTGTAATTTCCTCAGGGTGTTAGCGACAGCATTAACTGATAGCCATGTGGTTCATCTTATTAGACTTGGAATGGCAAACAGAAAAACGCTGATATTAATTCCTTCCACTTTTTCAAAAAGGAGGGTAGACCACCCTGTTATTAAGGAGGAAGCGTAATTTCTTCAAACGTACTGTTTAACAGATCTCAAAATCTTTTCGAAAAACCAAATTAAAAAAATCTTTTTAATTTACAATAATAAAATTGTTAGAATTTCTAATTCCATGAAAAAAAATCCAATATGCAATTTTCCTTTTTCAAATTAGTTATTCATCCTAACTCGTCATTACCAATCTTTCTCCTCGTAAGTGAAATTAGTAGTTATTTACACACATACACACTCACACATACACACACACGGACACAATCACACACAAAGTAAACATACACACTAACAAGAAAACACGACGAGAAGGACAAATGGCAATATCTGTGTGGCGGCAGCGCATCCTCTGATGTTTGGATTCTTATCAGTGTCTTGCCTCACTCTCCTTCAAAATCTCCGATTTAGCCTCGAGAAAACAGCCGGCGATTGCCTTCAGGATCTTGGGGGATGTGGAAATCATATTTGTGATCCCATTAGAAAGGAAACATCAAAACCAAACTGGTTATAGAAGTACAGTAGAACAAGAGGCAAAGACCCTCTTGAAGTTGTTGAGAAAATGTAAACATTGGTCTTGGAGAGATTACACAAGAGGTTTGTTTCTGATTTTTTGAAGGAGGCAGCTACAAATATACTATAAAGAGCAAAGATTTTCTTGAAAGCTGTAGCGAAACTGTAAACGCTGACCTTGGTAATATTACACAAAAGCTTCATTTTTGATTCGTAAAAGAAGACACCTACAAAAAATATAACAAAAAGGCAAAGTTTCCTTGAAAGCAGTAGCGAAATTGTAAAAGTAGACCTTGCTAAGGTTACACAAAAGCATTTTTCTGACTTGCACAAGGAGCCTGTTGCCAAAAATACAGGATTATAATCAAGTAACATTTTAAAAAGACATATCGCCAGATCTTCAAGGATCTTCAACGTGAAAAGTATTTCTTTCACAATTCTGTCGTATCCCAAAATTGTGTAAAAGACTTGCAAAACTAAAAGCAATTTTAGTTCTCACCAGGAGTTTCCCAACGAGGAGACTTATGTAATATCTTCTCTTCTTCTTTAATAAAAGTGTAATGTTTTCAAGGTATGGGTTAAAATACCAACACTGGAAGTATAAACGGTCTTAATGCCAATGCGATTGTTTTCTTTTCCTCTTTTTCACGACACTGTAAGCTTAATTAGTGAAATGCTGAGCAGTAATGAAGCGTCATTTAAAAAGAATACAATATTTTTTTTTCTACAACTGTGCCCTAAGATGAGGTCAGTACAAGTTCTTAGAGGAATCTGTATTTCTAGATACTATTGTAGATAATAAAGACAGGATTTTTGCATTGAAAATTTTCCAGAGATATATCACCAAATTGTACCTTTTATTTAGAAACTTATTTATGAAAGGATGACACATCAGTTTTACTCATACAGGATAAGAATAAAATTTATACATGAATTCTAATATAACCTCAGCCTTAAAAAAAATTATTTTGAGATAATTGTAAAACCTTATACAAGATAAGAAAAAAAATCATAAATGATTTAAAATATTCAATCATTCAGAAAATATTTTGAAATAACAGCAAACACTTATCTTAATTTGATCCTTGCTTAATGTTAAGGCCAGTCTGAATGAACGAACTTTAGAAAAAATTAGATGACTTTCAAATAAGAATAGAATAACCATTTTTTCCACCTGCACTACAAAAATTGGGATACGATCCCTTTCCCACTAAATTTGATATGTTGGGCAACTTAAATATGCAGTCAGCTATAAAGAGAGATGACACATGATTTAGATTCTGCTTAGCTTACTTAAGGAGATTTAAGAGTTTTTAGTTAGAACTGGTGTCAACTGCCATGACAGCATAGTATTAAGTTTGCACACGCACACACACACACACACACACACACACACATATATATATATATATATATATATATATATATATATATATATATATATATATATATATATATATATATATATATATATATATATATATATATATATATATATATATATATATATATATATATATATATATATATATATATATATATATATATATATATATATATATATATATATATATATATATATATATATATATATATATATATATATATATATATATATATATATATATATATATATATATATATATATATATATATATATATATATATATATATATATATATATATATATATATATATATATATATATATATATATATATATATATATATATATATATATGCCATCTCACATTATATTGGCTGACCTACTTTCAATCGCTGATCTCTTTGAGGTATAACCCTTTCCATTATTTCATTGTTGGTTTAAGCACTCATCATAAAAGCGAGAAGAATAACAGAGGTCTGTGAGCAGACTCATTATAAAAACGTCCCCAAATCTCTGATAGATTATTATGATCTCTTTTTTCGAGATCGACAGGTTCTTTAAAATAAACAAGCAATTGGGCTGAAATGACTGACGTCCTCCTCCATCTACGACAACCATGACAGAGCCGACACGGCAACCATCTCGTCCTCAAGAAACTCTCCGCTGCTCTGCTGCCAGGAGCTAACTCGCAGGTACTGATACCTGCTGCTGCTACCCCAGCTGGCTAGCTGCTGCCCTCAACTTGACTCGTTGCTGCTACGAACCTGACTTGTTGCTGCTATGAACCTGACTTGTTGCTGTTACGAACCTGACTGGCGAAGTCTGACGCCATTCACCAGATGACAGCTCGCCAGCAAGAAAAAGAAAAAAAAAAAAAACAAAAGGAGGCAACAACCCACTAAGGGAACAATCGACAAACGATTGTTCCTAACATAGATTAATGACAGTGGCCTTGTAGTTAATAATTAATTTCCCTAATGCGTTCCTATCTCTTCCGTCTTGTAATGATAATCACTTTAATTTAATTCTCGTTAATGTTCCATGTGATCCACAAAATCATTTTGTGTTTTAGACGAAACTTGAATGTTTAAAGTAACCCACTTTCCTCTTTCTAAATTACTTAGACTTGCCCTCCTAAATACTAAATCTTTTACTCCAAAATTTCTCAGACTTGCCCTTTCAAAGTGTCAGACTTGTTTCCCTTAAATACTCAGACTTGTCCTCCTAAAGTACTCAGACTGGTCCTTCTACAGTAATCAGACTTGTCCTCCTGCAGTAGTAGACTTATCCTTCTACAGTACATAGACTTGTCCTCCTAAATTACTCAGACTTTTCCTCCTAAAGTACTCAGACTTGTCTTCCTAAATTGCCCAGGCTTATCCTACTAATGTGTCAGACTTGTCCTCCTAAATTGCCAAGGCTTATCCTGCTAAAGTGTCAGATTTGTCTTTCTAAAGTATCAGACTTGTACTCCTAAAGTGTAAGACTAGTCCTCCTAAAGTACTACGACATTCCTATCTAAAGTACTCAGACTTGACCTCCTAAAATACTGAGACTTGTCCTCTTAGAGTTTTCAGGCTTGTCCCCTAAAGTACTCAGACTTGTCCTCTTAAAGTTCTCAGATTTATTTTCTAAAGTACTCAGTATTGTCCCCCTAAAGTACTCAGTCTTATCCTCCTAAAGTACTCAGTCTTGTCCTTCTAAAGTTCTCAGACTTCTCTAACTAAAGTACTCTGCCTTGCCCTCCTAAGGTACTCAGACTTGTCCTCCTAAAGTTATCAAATTTATTCCACTAAATTACTTAGTCTTCTCCTCCTAAAGTACTCAGTATTTTCCTCCTAAAGTTCTCAGACTTGTCCTCCTAAAGTTCTCAGATTTTTCTTCCTAAAGTACCCACACATTTCTTCTTAAAGTACTCAAACTTTTCTTCTTAAAGTTCTCAGACTTGTCCTCCTAAAGCTATCAGATTTATCTTCCTAAAGTACTCAGTCTTCTCCTCCTAAAGTACTCAGCATTTTCCTCCTAAAGTTCTAAGACTTGTCCTCCTAAAGTTCTCAAAGTTTTCTTCCTAAAGTACTCAGACTTTTCTTCTTAAAATTCTAAGACTTTTCTTCCTAAGGTACTCATACATTTCTTTTTAAAGTTTTCAGACTTTTCCTCCTAAAGTACCCAGATTTTTTTTCCTAATGCACTCAGACTTTTCTTCTTAAACTTCTCAGGCTTGTCCTTCTAAAGTACTCAGATTTTTCTTCTTAAAGTTCTCAGACTTTTCTTCCTAAAGTACTCGGGCATTTCTTCCTAAAGTACTCAGACTTTTCTTCTTAGAGTTCTCAGACTTGTCCTCCTAAAGTACTCAGCCTTTTCTTCCAAAGTACTCGGACTTTTCTTCTTAAAGTTCTTAGACTTGTTCTCCTAAAGTAGTCAGACTTTTCTTCTTAAAGTTCTTAGACTTGTTCTCCTAAAGTAGTCAGACTTTTTCTCCTAAAGTAGTCAGACTTTTTCTCCTAAAGTACTCAGACTTTTCTTCCTAAAGTACTCAGACTTTTCCTCCTAAAGTTCTCAGAGTTTTCTTCTTAAAGTTCACAGACTTCTCCTTCTAAAGTACTCAGCCTTTTCTTCTTAAAGTACTCAGCCTTTTCCTTCTAAAGTACTCAGACTGCTTTTTCTAAAGTTCTCAGATAATTCCTCCTAAAGTACTCAGACTTTTCTTCCTGAAGTTCTCAGACTTTTCCTCCTGAATTACTCAGACTTTTCTTCCAAAAGTTCTCAGACTTTTCTTCCCAAAGTACTCAGACCTTTCTTCTCAAAGTTCTCAGACTTGTTCTCCCAAAGTACTCAGACTTTTCCTCCTAAAGTTCTCAGACTTGTTCTCCCAAAGTATTCAGACTTTTCTTCTTAAAGTTCTTAGACTTTTTCTCCTAAAGTTCTCAGAGTTTTCCTCATAAAGTTCTCGGACTTTTCCTCCTAAAGCTCTCAGAGTTTTCTTCCTAAAGTTCTCAATCTTTTCTTTTAAAAGTACCCAGACTTTTCTTCGCAAAGTTCTCTGACTACTCCTCCTAAAGTACTCAGACTTTTTTTCCTAAAGCTCTCACACTTTTCCTCCTAAAGTGGTCAGACTTTTCTTCCTAAAGTTCTCACACTTTTCCTCTCAAAGTACTCAGACTTTTCTTCCTAAAGTTCTCAGGCTTGTTCTCCTAAAGTACTCAGACTTTTCTTCCTAAAGTACTCAGACTTATCTTCCTAAAGTTCTCAGACTTTTCATACTAAAGTGTCAGACTTGCCCTTCTAAAGGACTACAGATTTGTCATCATAAACTACTTAAACTTGTCCTCTTAAAGTGTCAGACTTTCAGACTTGTCCTCCTAAAGTACTACGACTTTTCCCCACAAGTAATCATTCTTGTCCTCCTAAAGTACTCAGATTTGTCCTCTTAAAGTACACAGACTTATCCTCCTAAAATGTTAGACTTTTCCTCCTAAAGTACTCAGACTTGTCCTCCGAAAGTGTCATACTTGTCCTCCTAAAATACCCAGACTTGTCCTATTAAAGTACTGAAACTTGTCTTCCCAAAGTGTAAGACTTACTCTCCTAAAGTATGCAGACTTATCCTCCCTATGTACTTAGACTTGTCCTCCTAAGTGTCAGACTTGTTCTCCTAAAGTACTGAGACTTGTCCTCTTAAAGTACTCAGACTTGCCCTACTAAAGTGTCAGGCTTGCCCCTAAGGTATTCAGACTTGTCCTCCTAATGTGACAGGCTTCTCCCCCTGAGGCATTCAGACTTGTCCTCCTAAAGTGCCAGTCTTGTCCCCCTAAAGTACTCAGATTTGTCCTCTTAAAGCTCTCAGACATTATTTTCTTCAGTTGAAACGATAAATAAAGTTGTGATTGGTGAAATTCCCTAACAAAAGTTTGGAAGGACAGATGATACCTGTTGTTATAGTTCTCTCTCCTCTCTCTCTCTCTCTCTCTCTCTCTCTCTCTCTCTCTCTCTCTCTCTCACACACACACACACACACACACACACACACACACACAAACGCACACGCACACACACACACTTTGAAACAGTTGAGCCTTCATGAAACAACAGGAAGTAAGTTGAAATATTACTGGTTATTTTTAATATGAGAAAATTTCAATGAGCTTCTTGCAGTGGGACTACTTGTGAAAACGTTCTTTTTTAATTTCTGATGCCAAAGCTATATTGACATTTCATAAATCTGCGTGACAAACCTAATAATGTAAGAAAAACTCACTTTAACGCAGGAAAAACCGTGATTCCTATAGTATTTTGAATTACATTATTTCATGCTTTAAGTAAAACATAATGTGACATTAATAATTTATTATTATATCAATCATTTCATTGTTTTGTTGACATCTCTATCATTTTCACATTCCATAAAAGGTTTATAAAAAATATAGTAGATATGGTAACGAGTTCACTAAACATGATATTCCTTATGTACAATCATATAAAAATATTACTTAATTTTGGGAAGAGTAATCAAATTTGATAAATAGCAGACAGAAAATAGAAGCTACGAAGCGACCTGATGTCGAATTCGTCCTTTTCACAGCGAGGTGAAATAACCCTAAAAAAATACCATGCCATTCATACAGTGCAAACTGTAATTTATTTTACTTCGAAAAAAAAACTGCAAACTGAATTTTATCTCATGGTCCCCATCCAGCAACTTGCAAATTGTTCAGCAGGACTCTGCTAATGACTGCAAAATATATTCTGCTTCCCAGAATAAGACGCGGAAATGTTGCATGTTGTGTATGACATTCAGGATTTAAAAGCTTTGTTAGCAGAGAGTACAATGTGTAATGTTTCATTCACGGAGCGTTGCGACTTTCATTAAAAACGGAAGAATAACTTTTTTTTTTCGAAAGGGTTTGTTGTTTCATTTCAGACTACGTCGGATATGGAACGGAGAATGAGACTCATGCATTGGTGGTATCATCAAAGCGACCTGTGATGTAATGAAAGTCAAATAGTGGACGGGATGGAGACACAGCAGATTAAGGGATGTTACTCTTTTACTGATGTGAATAGCTCCCCAAAAATGCGAGAGTGGAATGTTCATAAAAGTGTAAATGGTGTCATCTAAAAAGTATGAACATTTATCACTAAAAAAATTGAAAAGGTTGATAAAATATATAAACTTACCATTTGGAAAGTAAAGTTTACCGTTTATAAACTAAAAGTGTTAGCAATGTGACAAATTTTATAAATCAAATGGTGTATATGTAAGATGTAATTTAAAAGGTATGAATGTTTCTATGTAAAATATATGAAGTCTTGTCATTTAGAAAGTAAAAAAAAGTGTTATATAAAATGTAAAAACGTTATCTGTCATAAAATATAAAAGCTGTTATTTGAAAAGTATAAGCGCTATCATTAAGAAGGTAAATACATACATACAAACATACATACATACATATGCATACATACATATATGCATACATAAATAGATACGCAAATACATACGTATTTATGTATGTAGGTATTT
>JANJGK010005894.1:35000-41686 GCA_039081455.1 Macrobrachium rosenbergii
ATTTGGAACGAGTTGACTGTTCCCAACACAAGAATTCCTGTGGGGACAAATTCCTCTCCTCAAATTCCAGCAAACGTAGTAATCCACTGCAAATCCGAGTAAGAACGAGGCTGGAAAGCTTAGACGTTAGGTACTACTACACTTTCATGCTAATGTCTCTCTCTCCCCAGGGCTTCGTTGGCTGTCGAGAATTCTGCTGTCTTATCTCCGTATCAACACAAATTTGCTAACTGTTTAAAGATGAAGGTTCGACTGATATTGGTTTAAGAGCAGTGCTTTCTGGATAACTAGGATATGAGTAAATTTGCCTTGTACCTTCCATGAAGTTACTCTCTCTCTCTCTCTCTCTCTCTCTCTCGTCTCTCTCTCTCTCTCTCTCTCTCTCTCTGTTTATGAATTTAAAGTCATAGTTTGTTGAAAATAAGCCAGATATCATTGAATTTTTATTAACATATGTTCAATGCTTGATTTTAATTCTGGATAAAATATCATACTTGGCGGAGACCCCCCATATATTTCGTCTGTGTGGGATTTCCGTAATCAATAAATGTACTTCTTTGCTGGAGGAGCCTTTATTAATTAATATTTATGCCTCAGTGTGACCGTAGCCCACAGTTACTGAACTTTAATAACAGCTGAGAAATTAGGTCGATTACAGGAAGGGTACATAAAGAAGACCAAATATACTGAATGCTGACAGTTATGAAGAAGGAAGTAGAAATGATAAAGTTATAAAACCCAATAATGACTCTTTTTAATTAACGTCATTATCTTCTGTTTTGTTCCTTAAATGAAGTTCTGGTGTTTTTTTCAGTGTTCTTAATTAACTGGGAAGGTAAGACATTTATCAATTTGCAGAGTAATAAAACAACCAATATCTAAATTGTAGGCTTAAGCAATGAGCTAAATATTGGATATTTTTTGACGCCGCATGTTATTATTATACTAATAATTAATTACTTATACGTGAATAATACTGTTTTGTTTTTATAATATAAAACCCCTATAGAGCAGCACAATTCATCTTAGCTGACAGTTACACCATACAAAAATAATATTGCTTTCTTTTTATAACACCAGCATAATTCTTATTTAAGCTGACAGTGATTTTATATAATTTCTATCTTTTTTTTACCAAACTCACGAAGAAAAAAAAATTATATAATTTTTATTTATTGTTTATACCAAACTCACTGAAAAAATATAGAATTTTTATTTATTGTTTCTACCGGACTCACGAAAAAAGAAATTAAATAATTTTTATTTGTTATTTATACCAAACTAACGAAAAAAAATTATATAATTTTGTTTTTGTTTTTACTGAACTCACGAAAATAGAATTTATATAATTTTTATTTATTGTTTTTACCAAACTCACATTGAATTACCGTCGACCTCGTTGCACTTTTGAGCTCAACTGGAGCCGATTAACTCAGAGTGTTCAGTGTGGCTTCATTAAGGCTCTTGTCCGGCTTTCGAAATTAGATGCAAGGTCGGTTAAGGCTGATTCACATTATAACATCAAGTCACCGGCACGTCACCTCACGTCAAAGTGCGTGAGAATACCTTACACGTCATCAAATGGACTTGTTCACACCATTACGTCCACGTCACCATCGAGCACACGGCATCCACCGTCACTTCACGACTCGTTTTCTTGGAAAGAATATTTTGACGCGACGTGACGGTGCTTAATGGAAGTTTCTAACGCTAAATCTGTGAGGCGCCAGGACTACTGGGAGGCTGGGCACGAACTGAACGGGATCATGATGGACAGTGTGAATACAAGGCACGGCTGATGGGACGGTGACGTGACGTGATGTGTCGGTGACGTGATGGTATCATGTAAACCAGCCCGGTCAATACTTAATTCACGCCTTTACCGAGTTGGTAGACTCCACCCGCAATATTAGGGGGAAAATTACAGTGTACGAGAGAGTGGGATTTTGGATAAGTTCTGTGGCAGAATTTTAATTTTGTTTATAATCTCTAAAAGACAGACTTTGCATTTTCTTTTTACAGTTTCTAAGAGAGATATTTAGAAGCGATATATCTATTCAGAGGTGAGAAGTGGTAGGAAACTATCTGGAATCTAGATAAAGTATCTAGAATATTGCAATGCAAACGAAATATTGGATGGATGACAAGATTTTTTTAGTTATTTTAGTAAATAAAATTAGAATTAATGCTGTGGTCTCTGAATATATATATATATATATATATATATATATATATATATATATATATATATATATATATAGATAGAGAGAGAGAGAGAGAGAGAGAGAGAGAGAGAGAAGAGAGAGAGAGAGAGAGAGAGAGAGAGAGAGAGAGAGAGAGAGAGAGAGAGAGAGAGAGGCTCAGATATTTAATTATTACAGTTTTATTTAGAATTCTTCATCTCTTGATTTCCACATTAACTGGCTTAATTCTAAGGCTATAAACAAGGATAAGGTTATATGTATAAACCCTTTGAGAGAAAACCACTGCTAAGTTCAAGAACTTCTAGAGCTTCGTCCTGGATGAACATGGTTCATGCTCCATTCAATTTCTGTTCAGGTTTACTGATCATAAACTTGTGATTTACTTTTGAAGATGCGTCTAGCTTCCCTAGATGAGGTTTTATACCGAGGAGAATTTTGGCGCCGTAAGAATTTGTCACCTTTGTACAAAAGTTATATAAAATTGTGGGTTGTATCAAAAAATATTTCCTAGTCAAAAGACCTATCTGATTTACTGTTACTTGAGGTTTAAATGAATATAATTACATCACATAATGAATCATTTTAGGATGATTATTCCAGTAAACTTGGATACTGAAATTCCTTTTACATTTTAATCATAAGAAAGATTCTAGGCCACTATGTAATTTACATGAGAGAGAAAGAGAGAGAGAGAGAGAGAGAGAGAGAGAGAGAGAGAGAGACAGAGAGAGAGAGAGAGAGAGAGAATAATAATAATAATAATAATAATAATAATAATAATAATAATAATAATAATAATAATAATAATAATAGGAACACTATGCCCGATCCCAAGATCCCTGAAAAGGAACCTGGAAAGACTAGATGCCCAGGTAGCTCCAGGACTCATGCAGAAAAGTGTGCTACTAGAATCAGCGCACATAGTGAGAAAAGTGATGGACTCCTAAGGAGGCAGGATGCAACCCGGAACCCCACACTATAAAAACCCACCCAGTCGAATAGGATGACTGTGATAGACCAAATAATAATAATAATAATAATAATAATAATAATAATAATAATAATAATAATAATAATAATAATAATAATAATAATAATAATAATAATAACATTTTATCTGTCATCATGAGAAACATTGAAATTAGAATTAAAACAGTTATCAACATTACCACCAAACCATACTCTGATAATGGCGGATTTCACGACCTCTCTCGATATGACCAAACCTCCCTTGAACTATTTTTTGTTTTCATTTCCATCTTTTCGAAGAAAAGGATTCCAGTCCAGTGCACGATCTGGAAACCGCACAGAAAAACCTAGGGAATGCTCGAGGTGTTATGGTTCTATTGCCGTTACAAAGCAAGGTCTGGACACGGAAAGTTTTTCCGGCTCTCACCTCCATTACTGCGAATGTGGGAACCGGGAGAATTCGTCTAGACCAGCGATCTTCAAACTGTGGGCCATGGCCCACAGGTGGGCCATGGCCTGGTTTTCAGGTGGGCCATGGACATTTAACTAGATTACAATAAAAAAATTAACTATATAAAAAAATAAGAGAATACAATAAAAACAAAAGAAATAAAGATCTAAAACTTCAGTGTAAAGACAAAACTGTAACTCATTTTGTTGATTCATTGCGTGCCTTCATTGGTAAGATCCAGAACTGGGCTAGGAAAATTAATGCTGGTAATTTTGCAATGTTTGAGAATTTTGTGAAGTTGTTGAAGGTGAAAAAGAACTAGATCCTTGTCTTCAAAATGAAATAATCAACCACCTTCAAAATTAGGGTCAAGAATTTTCCAGATACTCTCCTGATCTTGAATCCATAGATCTGTCATTTATAGCAGATCCATTTAGATATTGAGCCAGATTCTGTGCCAACCTGACCAAGATGAATACTTGGGAAATGAAATTTGACTCCGGTGTAAAGTGTTTGCAAAAAGAGCTCTTCGTACAGGAATTCTGGGCTCGAGTAAGTGCATCATACCCTAGAATTGGTAAGCGTGCACTGAAAACACTTCTACCTTTCTCCTCCACTCACTTATGCGAATCAGGCTTTTTTCCCTGCTTCAAATCAAAACAAAAGCAAGAAACCGCTTAGAGGTGGAGGATGACATGCAATGTGTCTTGTCCCATAATTCTCCCCCGATTTGATAAACTTGTAGATATGAAAACAAGTACATCCATCTTATTAGCTGCCTAACCTGAGCCAGTGGTTACCATGAACAGCAGAGAAGTTGTGTTTTATGTTTATCTTTTGGCCATGTTTCAAGCCATAAGGTTCAGTACATGAATTTTATTTACAATAATCAAAGTTCAGTCATTGATTTCTGGGTTATTAAATTTAACTATCATGAAAATTTCTTAGATGCATTTACCATATAATGCATTTATGAAAAATTCTGTTTGAACATATTAAGAAAATGTAAAAAAGTTCCTTAAGTACCTGGTACCGTAATGTTTTATTATGAAGATAATTTATATGCTAAATCTGAAGGGCAGTAGGCCATGAATATTGGGAAATGCCTAAAGTGGGCCACGGTCTTAAAAAAGTTTGAAGACCACTGGTCTAGACAGATAAACAAGTAAAAAATTCACCGAAGTTTCTTCGGCGCGATCGAGTTTTCTGTAGAGCATATAATGCTGTATGAAACTCTCAGCCACGGCCCATAAAACTTTCATCCTCGGTCTGTGTTGATGGCACCTATATCGGTGCCAGACGCACAATCATGGCTAACCTTAAACTTGAATCAGATAAAAGCTACTGAGGCTAGAGGGGTGCAATTAGTTATGTTTGATGACTGGAGGGTGGAAGATCAACATACCAATGTGCAGCCCTGTAGCCTCAGTATTTTTTAAGACCTGGGGTCGGATAGAATAAAGTGCAGACGGACAGACAAATAGCCATCTCTACAATGGTTTTCTTTTACACTAAACTAAAACTTACGACGCGTCGTGGGAAAAGAGGTTCATGCAGCGTTCTTCATCATGAGGAATCCGTTTTGCGTGTTGGGAGTAAGAGTAAATTTCGGCTCAGGGTTAAGTGAAGTGTCTTATAAAGTCATATAGATCAAACTACAGGTTGTTGCAAATTTTTCCTAAGGAACAGAAGAAGAATTATATTAAATAGCAGAGTGGTTTTGATAACAAAATCATATTCTGATAATAGAATCTATTCATATCAGTTGTAAATAAAGTACTGTAATTCAAAGCATTTGAGACGGACCTTAATTTATTTTCCTTGTCAAAAAACATAAAATTACATTTCTATAAAAATTAGAAATATAAATATATTAGTAGTATACTGATTTCAAGTCTCTGCATCATAACATAGGATACAAAACTTGATTATCAGTATCTTCTTTGTTTATATCAACGATTTGATGTACGCAGACACACACACAGATATATATATATATATATATATATATATATATATATATATATAATATATATATATATATATATATATATATATATATATATATATATATATATATATATATATATATGCATATCTGAATCACGAAAATATGAAACGTGATGAATATAAACACAAGACAAATCCACGAAGAAAAGAGAAACAATGGAGTGCTGCGAGGCCTTTCGATTATCATCCTTTACTTAGGAGACTGAAGAAATATAAAAATAAGGTTACGCAGAAAGCTTATATAAATAACAGATAGGGATTACAAAGGAAAAAATATGTACCTGGAATCCAACACAATTGAATAATTAGTAGAACTGCCAAAGCAGGGTTAAATATTTAAGAGGTTTTACAAAGGATTAGGATCAACCATTCAGAACCAGGGACAGGACAATTAAAAGATTATACAAGGAGGTGAAGGACCACCAAAAAGTGTTCTAAAAGTACAACTCAATAATTCTCTTTTCTTTAAACAATAACAATTTTGGCAACATGTACACTTTTATAAATAAAAAAAATAATAATAAATCTTCGAATACGTAGAAAAACATATATAAGGTAACTAAGTTCTAAATTAGTCAGTGATTTTACCTTTTAGGTCATTCTTGAACATTTTTCTAATTCAGGGGTCCAAATGATACATACCAAGGCTAAGGTTAAAATTACAGCTGGAAGTAAGCTGGATAATAGCGATTCCAAAAGGTTTCTTGAAGAGAAATCTTTCGATCTGGCGATCACTGAACCTTCAGTCCAATTTATACTGTGAGAGTCTTCACTTAAGTGAATGAATATAGCATTGGATGTTTGCCCAGTTTTGACTGAATTCTTACGTTGCTTAATATGCGCATCTAAATCTTTGTTAGATTGACCAATATAAAAATAGGGGCAGCCCAAACATGGAATTTTATATCTTATATGTTGTTGTTTTCCTTAGGGTTATTTTTTTGTTAACATTCATTTCAGTGTGTTATTATAGCAACAAACGAGGTTGACATTAAAAGATTTTAACAATGATTTCATGTTTTCAAAAACACTAAAATAAGGCAAGCTAAGAA
>JANJGK010005896.1:0-41631 GCA_039081455.1 Macrobrachium rosenbergii
ATATATATATATATATATATATATATATATATATATATATATATATATATATATATATATATATATATATATATATATATATATATATATATATATATATATATATATATATATATATATATATATATATATATATATATATATATATATATATATATATATATATATATATATATATATATATATATATAAATATATATATATATATATATATATATATATATATATATATATATATATATATATATATATATATATATATATATATATATATATATAATATATATATATATATATATATATATATATATATATATATATATATATATATATATATATATATATATATATATATATATATATATACATTAGGGTGGTCCTTAGATATATGGCAAATTTAAACTTTTGGAATCAATGTGAGAAACAAGGTTAATGAGTTTGTATTACGCCCAAAACTGTTGTGTGTGAAATATGAGCCAGATAAAATTATATTTACAGGTTGCACATGAGCACTGATGTTTATTTATACTTTGACGCTATGAACAGACTCTGGGTCGCCCTCTTTTATAGAGTACTAGCTGACCAGTGGCAGGGGGTGTCATGGGTGTCAACCCACTCATTGTTGCCCAGTGATTTGTGTGATCTTTTTGCTGCCAGGGAGGCACGCCTGTGCTCTGACACAACTTGCATCAGAAACTGCAGCTGATCTTCATTTTGTGTTATGAGCCAATTATACTCTTGAATGAGAGCAAATCCATGCTCTGCACTGTCATTTGTGACTTCAATTGATTGGGCAATTTTCTTTGATAACTGACAGCCATGCAATAGACAGTCTTCCGTTGGCAACACATGCCGCCCGCTTAAGGTGAGATATGATGCACATATTGACATTAGTTTCCGTACAGGGTGTAGACTATCCAACCCAGAACTGTCTAACATTAGGAATCATGGGAAATTTTGCAAAAATAATTTCAATTATAAGGATTTCAAGACATTATTATCTAGTCCATATGAGCACCACCTTCCAATGTTAGAGTTTCTAGCTATAAAGAAACTAGTTCCCACTTAAACAACCACTCTTCAGCTGTTCCCTTGTACATAGCTTAAACTAAGCCCTTCGTGTTGTTTACTTTCGTGCACCTTCCATACAGTAACTGGAACTCGGTTGAGACAAGATGTCTTTTTAACTACTTAAATTTAATTGTGTTTTTTTTAAGAGTAATTTTCATTTCAGTGTTGTATCTTACTTTGCTTTGCTTTATTCAGTGTGTTTTGCCTGTCAACAACAAAAAAATAATTTGTTATGCTGTATTGTTTATCAGTCTTTTATGTTTCATTTTAGCCTGGATGATGAGACACAGGTCTCGAAACGTCGCAGTAAGAATAAAGTGAATTGTTTCATGATGTCTTCTTCTACGCCTTCTGGTTTTATACACACACTCACACACATACTGTATACATACAATTACTATATATATATATATATATATATATATATATATATATATATATATATATATATATATATTATATATATATATATATATATATATATATATATATATATATATATATATATATATATATATATATGAAACACCGAATATATATGATAATTAAATTCATAATAACAGTACAAGTGTGCATGATTATGCAATGTTGCGCATTTAAAAGTAATATATAAACGGTATATAAGAGCAGGATTCAAGCTGAATGAAGTATAATGCTTCGGGATAAAGAAAGCTGCTGCAAACAAAAATCCTGAACGTTCTCGTTACTCTATAGCCTATTTTTGAACAAACAAATAGCGAATAAGAGGGCTCCCTCTCAAAAAAGATTTTATGAAGCCAGTAAGGGATTTATTTTCCAGGTCTGAGAGTGAAACATTAAAAGTAAATAATGAAAAACTATAGGTTTGAAGTATGTCTATCAATAAGAAATAAAAGTATTGGAATCAGTTGACCGCATAAGTATCCTTTGGGGCTTCCAAAGTATCCTACCACAGTCGAAACTTTTTGAATTTACAAGTTGAAAATATCTGCCGGAAGCTAAGGATTGGTTCTCCTTAACTTTTGGGTGCTTCAGAAAACGGGGGAAGGGGCGGGGGGTTGGGGGGGGTGCAGAGAGAGAGAGAGAGAGAGAGAGAGAGAGAGAGAGAGAGAGAGAGAGAGAGAGAGAGAGATTCAAGTCTTATTTACTAATGTTTGTTGAAAATCTAGGAAAACCATTGAAAAAAATGATCAGATGAGAATTGTCTTCATCTTGGAAACTTTAAAGAAACTAGAGTTATATTTCAAATATCTAGCTTTAATTCTATAAAAAAATAAAAATAAAAACATTCACATTCCTTTATGATGAAACTCTCAAATGCGAAATATAAGGCAATTTTCGAAATTACGGAATAAGCAACAATTGTAAGTTACGTAATACAGTGTACAGGAAAGATATACTGTACATATTCACATAATATTATGATTTATGTTGTTGTCCAGATATCCGTAAAGGGAGTTATTGCATACCAGAAATGAGATTGCCTCAGGAAACCCAAAGAAACGAGAGCAAATTTCATCTCCTTGCAGACGCCGTAAGGCAATATCCTCTTCCAGTCTCAGGTCCTTCTTCGTCATTGAATATTATCCTGAAGATCGGATCTCGCTGGGTATCTCGAATGCCCTTGACGATGATGAAAATAATGATTATTGTTGTCATCATTCATCATAAAATAGTTTCAGATAATTTAGTTCATCATTCGTTAGACAATTTAAAACAAACCACTCCTCCTGTGAAGCTGAATGTGCACTAGGGTCTTCTTGTCCATCAGTTACTTCAAGGGAAGAACCCTCACACAGAACAGCTGAATAAGGACTGGATCTTCTACGAGATGAAGAAACTCCTCCCTTACTTTGGGAGGTTTACTGATCATCTGCAAATTGTTGCTTAAGGAATACAAAACTAAACTATTCCTCTTGACTTCTTGTCCAAGAAACTTATGAATAATTTTTCCTTAAATCTCCTTTTATAGTCAATAAATCCTATTGAATGATAAGTCTGTCTTGATTATTCACCTCTTGAATATTACGGCTTTCCTTCAAGCTTTCGATTCCCTCCTTCAGTTTAGCTATCTATTGAATAAGAGACTGCACACTCTGTGCGACAATTTCGAATCCATATTTCGGGATTTTAATCTTGTTTTCGTCACATTTCTTTAACATTCCCTTGATAACATCTTCATCATTGTAAAATACAATGCAAGCTCTGATGATATCTCGCCGTCGACATATAGCATAAAAGGCTGTTAACAACAAGAGTTACCTCACTCGAACATTCTGTGGTAGTTTCTGCCATTATATACTTCATCATAACTGTGTAGCATTTTCTATTCAACATAAACAGACTGTTGTCATGGCAACAGTAAAATAAAAATTCCAGAGGGAGGAGAACTCATGCGCGTTATAATCTATACTCTCTCGAAACAAAGTCTAATAATATAAAATTTAGTGATACCAAAGGATGCCACTGAGTAAATCATAGTCACTGATTACTCACAGTTCACATCAATGCACGTAGGACCTAATATAAATGCTGGTATGCTACTTATCGCCTATCTCTCAGGAGTCGAGTTTGTTTACGTTTCCTCAGGAGGCAGGCACAGATAGATAGATAGATCAATTTTACTATGACTGGACAATATGTTGTTATCACACGACAGAAGATCATGAAACGTAACAAGTCCTGTTTCATTATGCAACCAATCCAAATAAGTGTCGCAATACTTTCAGTGTTATTTGTGAATGACTGAATTTGATAACTTTTCCCGCGCACGGGAGAATTTTTATCTGTATTACATCGTGATAGAATTTCATTTTCTATCAGTGTAATTGAACAGTGACAAATATTTTGAGGGAACGGAGTTTTGTTACCTTTTTAATTAAGTTTTAGACTGTTCATTAAAATGGCAGTTTATTGAACTGACTCTTTGTATTTGCAGTGACAATTATCATGACATGCATGGCTTATCCGATAATGGAATTTGTAGTAACAGAAAATTAAAAGTGTGGCCTTTTACACATAATTCTTTTTGTGTTTATAACCGGGAACATTTATTTTTTTCAGAAATCTGCACCAAAGGAAATCCACCGATAAATTATGGGAGCGCATTTTTCAATATTTTTTTTTTTCTTATCCCTGACGCACATTTTATTGGAAATTCTAGCCCCTATTATTTTTATACTCATATTTGGAAGGTGGGTCAGCGGAATTCCATAAACAAACGACTTGAAACACCAGGGAGAGGATTTATCACAACCACCTCACAGAAAATTAAAGAACTTCATCAATGAACTCTTTGGATTACAATGAAGCTTTAACAAGTTACTCATTGGACAGGTTGGTTTCGTTCTCGGCTAGCACTCTGCTGGGCCCGCGTTCGTTTCTCCGACCGGCCAATGAAGAATTAGAGAAATTTATTTCTGGTGATAGAAATTAATTTCACGTTATAATGTGATTCGGATTCCACAAAAGCTGTAGGTCCCATTGCTAGGTAACCAGCTGGTTCTTAGTCACGTAAAATAAATCTAATCTTTCGGGACAGCCGTCTCTAGGAGAGCTGTTAATCAGCTCAATGGTCAGGTTAAACTAAGGTATACTTTTTTCATTTGACAAGTTTGTTTACCTGAATAATGCTAAACTTCTTGATATTTTTCCATTTTCATCAATGTTAATCGAAAGCTCTTAATATTTCGAAGGCAAATAAAAGCAAATAAAATTTATAAAAAAAAATAAGTTTTTAGACGATATTTTTCTTATGTTCTTTTCACTTCCAGCTCATCATACCCACTTGTCATGATCACACTTTCATTTTTTATTCCTTCCTCTCCTAATCAAACTTACATCTACTTCAACCAAATTATTATCACATATACTCTCTACGAAATTCGTCTAATTTACTTATCTTCGATCAACTTCCAAAGTATACTTTTGGTATTAGTCTTACTTATATTCTTAAGAGACCACGTATTTCAGTAATCAAGACCCTTTTCAAACTCATTCCCATAATAATCATTCCATCCCCATTTAAAGCAGAAACCCTCAGGGTGCCTGCAATGCCACCTCTTTCTGTCGCTGACCTCTGCATTAGCTTCGCATTTTAGCTAGCTGTTATCCACCTGTAAAATGGAAATGCAATAGCATCACATCACAAAAAAGAAAAGTTTTCCTTCACCGAAGGATTTATTTAAATGACTGATGGTTGTCCCAATATTTGTATCAATTTCTAAACTTAATAGCCTATACGCTTTGATTTCTTGCTATCTGCCTTCATTCTTATTAACGTTATAATTTCTAAATCTATATTTAAAGGACCCATTTCTAAGCATCTTCAGTGTTCCTTATCAAAGCACGCCAAAAAAAAAAAATCGTCTATAAGCGATTTTAAACATTATGCGATTATACGATCCCTGTTGATGTTAACAAGATTTTTGAAGGGTTACATGACCATATTTAAAAAAGAATGTAATGTGCTCATAGTCCGTCTGAGTGGATTATTTAATCTTTATATCGTTTATATAAGTTTTACGCTTATTAGAAGAGGGAACCCCCCCGCCCCCACAAAAAAAGTGAGTATCTTCTGTACACAAAATGAATAGATACATTAAAGGAAATTGAATGTAGTTTATTCCGTTCCCAACTACGAAATATATTGAAATGATGGATTGATAACGACAATCGAATTTGACAAGTCTGTGAAATCCTAAGAAAAGTTCATGAGCTGTAGGCAACAAGAATCCCAAGAACTGACATGTGTCGGTGAAGAATAATCTTGGATATACTCGTCTTGATAAAGGTTGAATTTTTTATGTAAATATTGTACATTTTGAGGAAAACCTTAATATAAAATAATCATGAAAAGCATTGCTAATCTGAAAAGAAGTAAAAATGTGATATTCGCTAACTTTTTACGATACCGAAAAGGAAAATGAAAAAAAAACATGATTAAAGAACATTGTATATTCTAATTAACATGCATCAAAAAAGATTATTTAAGTATATGCATGTTTCTTACTGAAGAGAAAACACTTCTATAATTTTAATCTAAAACTCAAAGACAATAACAGTTAGGGATGCATTTAATTAAGGAAAATGCATTGTTCTTTTTGCCGATTGATTTAAAATTCGAAAGCTTTACCACACAATACATTTACGTTGTGTTCACCGAGAAAATAAAAAGCAAATAGAAATATTACACAAGGTTTTATAAGAAAACACACACAAGAAAAACGTTGAACTATAAAAGTGGACAATGCCTTTGTATTAGAAATAAACCTGTCCTAAATGAAGGTTTCCTCTGAGTATCCAAGAGCAATTTCTCATTATCCGCAAATGATGAGAGCAATAACTCCCGGTAATGACGTCCTTCAATGCGCCACACAGCAAACGAGCTTATAACGGCGGCAGTTTGCTGAAATGACGAAGAGCATTGCATTCAATTTTCCCTTTGTTACCAGGTATCAGGGAACGGCGCCGTGATGATATGGAACAAAGAAGAATTTCCTTTTTATCGGATTATAGGGTTTTCGAAATTGCGGAAAAGTAATAGGACTTTTTTTTTTCTTTCTTTTACATTGGGAAGTGTATGAATTCGAAAAGAAAAATAAATTATGTTTCCATGACATCCACATCGACCAAATCTGCATGATATTCTGTCCGAAGATGACTGCTTCTCTGAAATACCTGACGCCACTATATTTCCATTTGATGCAGTCAATGAGTTTGTGAATAATAATGGCGCTTTGTAAGTATCGTGCTTGATGGAAACGATAGCGCATGTTCATCGCTGATGACCTTCGTTGACCAGTTTTATCAGAAATTCTTCCATTACCATCAAGAATGTTTTTGGGTAATCGAGTTAAGTATAATGTAAAGATTAAGTAAAAAAAATTAAATTGGTTTCCTAAGCGTATCTCCTTAGGTTCTGTTAAGTGAAATTGATTTGTACTGCTGGGTAGTAGTAAAGCATCCAAAATGATCCTATATTTTTTATTATCTACATTTTTACACATACTCTGATATATTATGTATACCGGAGGTAAGCATTTAATTCTAAAAAATAGACAAGTGATTCGCTAAATAAATTTTTTTCCCGAATACTGCAAACTTCCACATCTGTGATTACTCTAACTGCGCCGGGTATTAACCCAGTATGTATCCACCTTTGTCAAAGTCCAGGGTAAAGTCATACAATATTCCGTCACCTACTCCGAGGTGCTAGTACTAAACAATGCTAGTACTAAACATGGCGGAAGCTCCTTGGGACACCGTGTTTAGTACTAGCCCCTCGTGGGCCAAAGTATTATATATAACCACTTCTATATTGTGTGGTCGACAACTATACTAATAAAAGATACTTCCGTGCGGCCGTCTACTAAATTTACTTAGCATGAGCTTATCCTGAACTTTGACAAAGGTGGATACATACCAGGTTAACACCAACGCGAAGATGCTAAACCCTCTGTGATTCGGTTGATATGATAATAATTCATTTGTAATCCGTCATCACAGACTCCAGTGACGCGTAGACAACCCCTATGTAAGTAGTGCATGTATGCATGACTTACGAGTACAGTAAATACACATTCATATCAGCATCATCACCGCGCCGAGGTGAGACCTAAGAGCACTTATACACGATAGCCTACGTGGGCAAGTATGGTTTTGGCGAACGCTTCGGATCACTGTCGAGGTATGGTATCGAAGTATGCACATTTTCAGCTCACTCGTAGCTGCCAGGGAAGTGTAGGTGGTTCAGCGTTTCTGTCTACAACTCTACGCTAGCTCTCCGAGCACAGCTTCGGTGCCATGCTTAGAAACCGTACTTGGCCAAGTATCGTGTACAAGAGCCCTTATGACTGCTTCCCTTTTCTCCATTTTCGCGCTCTCCTCTTTTGACAACATTCACTATGCATCTTACCAGATTAATGTAAAATTTTACTTTCATATACAGTTATTTTGTTGTACTTAATAACCCAATCCTATTTACACTGCCATCGTTTTATTCATATATATATATATATATATATATATATATATATATATATATATATATATATATATATATATATATATATATATATATGTGTGTGTGTGTGTGTGTGTGTGTGTGTGTGTGTGTGTGTGTGTGTGCGTGTGTGTGTGTGTGTGTGTGCTTGGGAATATTTTTTTTCTCTATCAAGCAACTTCTGTTGAAGAAAATAGCATTATTTGCAGAGACTATATTTTTATTTAGACTTACAGCCTGTCTATACTTCTTTTCCTCTTCAGATCAGCTTTTCAGGAATGATAAAAGATTATTCGTGTTTGCTTCCACTTACTTCATATAGCCGGCGGGGCGTTTCCTTTCCTTTCTGCGGAGTCTTCAGGACTAAAATAAATATTGATTTAAACAGTTTTTATTACAACCTGCGGACTTTAGATCTGATCCTTAAATGTAAAATATGACGTCACTGGAGCGATGAATTTCAATTGGTCGGCGGATCTCACTCTCTCGCTCGCAGTCTGTGCGGCACAAAGGGCATATCTGGTGCTACAAATGGCACGCCCTACGCCACGGCGTGCAACAAAGTGCGTGAGAGAGAGCGTGGTTTCCATCTCTGGTCGATGATATTGATTTGCTTCATCGTCGGTATTTTGTGTCGTGTTCGGCAGCGTTCTGTCGCTCATTTCTCCCTTCCGAGGCGCTCTCGTGTCTCCTGGTTCCGTGAAGAAGGGAGGATGACGACCGCGTTTCTTTTCATGTTTAATGCAGGCCGTTGATTGATGCTTTCGGCTTCTGCTGTTTGCAATGTTTGGAATCAGGCTTCCCCATGCACGATCTTCGTGCCTTCTCATTCTTCCAATGTTGGTTTACGGCCTTGGGCGACTGCATTATGTTGAAATATAGACCCTTGGTTGCGGCGAAATTGCAATCGTCGTTATAGAGTGGTGTGGTGAAAATATGTACCTGAGGGCTTATCGTGTCCCCTCGGTATATTAAGATTTATATATACTATGTTAGTTGATTCTCAACGGGGATGATTGCCTATAGGTCCACGCATACAAATCATAACGAGTTTCTCCTCACGAGTCTGCTGCCGCCCGAGCCTGGTCAGTAGCCTTGTAAAGCGGAATAGCACCGGCCCCCGCGGTGGTGCTGTTTTGGTTTTCTGTAAAAGACAACTATTTTTTGCCGGCTTTGTCTGTCCGTCCGCACTTTTCCTGCCCGCCCTCAGATATTAAAAGCTATTGAGGTTAGAGGGCTACAAATAGGCGTGTTGATCATCCACCCTCCAATCATCAAACATACCAAATTGCAGCCCTGTAACCTCAGTAGTTAGCCATAATCGTGCCTCTAGTAATGATGTAGGATAGGCCACCACCAGGCCGTGGTTAAAGTTTCATGGGCCACGGTTCATGCAACATCACCGAAAGATAGGTATATTTTCGGTGGCCTTGATTATACGCTGTACAGAAAATTTGATTGCGGTGAAGAAATTTCGACGCATTTTTTCCTTGTTTTTTCCTTTTTCCGAAAACCTCGAACGAACACAGGCTACTGTTTTCCTTTCTTCACACCAGGCAGGTAGCTCAGACCCAAAATGTGTATTATTTCAGCCTACTTACTTTTTCACTGGTTGACAAAAAGACTATCTTCAACGCATAATCGATAACAAAAAACAAGAAATTCATTTTAATAAATAAAAAGCCACTATTACCTGAATCACGATTGAGGAATGAAATGACTAGATATTTATTCTGAGTGGCGGTAATATATCACCTACCTCTATTCCTTGAATAATCAACTTCAGAACCCCTGTCCAATGAAGTATGGCGTAAGAAAATAGAATAAGCACTGAGAAAAATAAATGTGACCTTCAGTGCAACAAAAATTAAAAGGTAAAGTTAGCTTTGAGAATAATTTCACTTCTATTACTATATTTCAATGTCCGAGGCCTCAGTTGGATTTATGCGTGATGATCTTGGTAATGAGGAGGAAGTTTTTTTTACAGACGAGAACCATTTGCTATTAATGGATAATATAAACAATCATGATTTCATTACACAGAAATTTTGGAAAAGGCCAAAAGAACCTTCGGCTGGCACTAAGAAGCCGTTGCTATCCCAGTGACAAATTTCCATTGGTTTTCTTTTAATCCGAACTATTATCTCCTCTGCCGGTAGGAGGTTTAGCATTAACTGTTGATTTTTTATTCTCTCTATGACTTATTTATTAAGAAAGTTTCATTAGTTCTGAAATTTAAATACTTGGAACCTTTTTAAATATTTTCAAATTTATTATGTAAAGGTGTCAATATTCCAACATTGTGCTATTTTCATCTACCACTCTGAATTACTAAAACCTTTCAAACAATTTATAAACAAATAGCTTTTACTTATTTCCTATTTTTCAATGCAAAGTCTGATATTAAAGTTTTAATATACAGTTCACATTTAACGTAACGAATTTTTCAATGATCTCACGGCAAATCCATACTGATCTGATATATGGACAAATATATATGAAATGCAAATGAATTTCTTCATTGTTATATTTAATTGGAATTTTGTCAGGTTTTACAATCAATATTTTCAGTTTCTTTAGTTGACAGTGTTCCATATAGAAACAATACATAGAGACACTTTTGAAACGTTCAGTAAATTTAAAAATTTATGTTAGACATTATTTTTTCCAGTGAAACAGGTGATACCTTTCATCAACAAGAGCTTCATATGAATATTTTAAAACTATATAGAAATGAACAACTTTAATATTCCGTGTTCATAAGACGGTGCTCTGTTAAGAGATCGTAATTTTCATATCTTTAAGACATCATCAATTATTTAGATATAAAAAAATAAAATAAGTACTATTAACTTTAGAATCAGCATATTTTTTTTTATCTTAATGCTTCAGAACGCCGACTGCATCAACAAGGATTATTCTATTAAATAACCGCTAATAGACAATGCCTACTTGAACAACAATATAACTGTCAATAGACTTTATCCAAAGCAGTCAAGTGGTAATCGAGGAAAACGAAAACGACCTTCACTTGTGATTTGGCTACACCCTCCTCAAATGAATACAGAAAAATCCAACATTCAAGGTTGACAAGAATACGTGGATGTTATCCACAACCCAGTATGCCTTTTCTGAGACGAGAGAACAGAGCATTTACGGTTACATTTTAAGATATTCTGGGTGATTCTACCCTACTTCTATACATGATCATGTCAGTTACGCATCCTGAGGTATTCTGTACCTACTTGACATCCAGCAAATTGTTAAAACAATTATTTGATTTCCTTCAGTATTTTCGTAGTGGTAATTTTATTATCCCTATTTCCCTATATATAGAGTACTCATTTTAGTTCAGTGAACTATGTCAGCTTCCTTCAACATTATCATTGAAAACTAGATGAGGGCTAATGTGTTGAAGCAGCTGTGATTGTGGATACAGCTAAATATCATCTTAAATTAGGGACGAAGTATAAGAGAACCAAGTTGAGAAGAGTAGCAAAAACGAACATTGGCATCTTGAAGTGAAATTCCTGGCCTACGGATGAAATACAAGCAAGAGTGCGAAAGATCGTGACTGTGGGGTCACAAGACACCTGCAATGTCTTGAGAGCTGATGCTAGTGATGGCCTTCGTATCAATTCAGGGATTCAACTGAGGAAGCAAGTATCTGCACAACTACACATAGAAGACCCAGTCTTATTATGACAACTTAATGGCTATGGACATAGTAGCCCTTGATACAAAATATCTAACCAGATAGATAAGAAAGGACAACTTAGAGGGCATACATAATAGTAAATCAGGAAAAGCAGTCAAGAGGACTCCGTGTTCCAACTGTTACATATCATGGTGAACATAACTCTACAGGGACTAAGCATCAATGACCAGATGGTAGAAAAATCAAAAGCACTACTTACGATTACCCAGATGATAACTTCAGCACCATCAGACATGACCCACATCAAACATGTACAGCAGCTATTGTCAGGCACATAACCTTCAATATGTATGATCACTTTCCTCAGCTCTCAACTCACATAAGGAACGTCTGTCAGCACAGTCGTACGTCAAGCATTAAAATACGCTTCAGATGGAAACAGATCCTAATCCATGTTCAGGAAGAGGTAGTAATTCTTTGAATGGCAGCTGTATATCTCTTATTTGGTATCCCTCCATTGTTGCAGAAGAGGCTAACTGAGGCCTCCTTGTACTCAAAGGACCTTCATGGGCTACTTAAAAGATCTTAAGAGTTCTAGTACCATTTTTATAATTCCTTTAAGTAGCATTTTTAATTTACTATTTTGATCAAACAATGCGTCATTTCTGTCTATCCTTTTTTGCTTGTTTTTTATCGGATCACCTCGACTATTAATTTAATTTTGAATGAAAATGACAGTAGCAATAACACTTTACGTTGTTTAAATCCATCCTGAGTTTAAGAGGTTTAGAGGTCGACTACGAGAAGCCTGTAACTCTGTTTACGATATTTGTCCTTTGCAAATTTATTTTGAAAATAGTTTTATTTACCTTACCGTATTAGAATCCTCCACTCTCAGTTTTAGAATAGAAACATTAAGTGAATGGCACTGCAAATACCTAAATTTAAATGATTACCTGAATTTCGGCACAGATCAGAGCAATGATAAAGCAAAACTTGATGCATTCCCAAAAGAACCCAGTGAACAGCGACGTAATTCCTCTGACGCTTCAGGAAATTTCTCCCAAATCTCCTCAAAGATTTCTCTCAGAAATAGCAATTTGGGTTCAAAATTAAATCTTCATTTGAGCAGGCATCGCTCACTGGAACTTGGTTTCATTTCCTAATACTTGAAAGTTTTCTACTCAGGAGTAATTAAAATGCCTTTGTTCACTTAAAAAGGTACACCTAATTACTCCTCGTCTTTAAGCGTTGAAGGTCGAAGGATATCATGGCTGACGGAAATTCTTGTCGAGAGCAGAGAAAAAAAGACTACTTTAGTTACATATAAAAGATTTCAAGATATAATTGAGTTTTGCCTCATCCAGATTTTGTGAATTTTTAGAGCTACAGTAGTTGTTCGGTTTTTAATTATTCCCTCATTTTACTTTTTTGTTGGATGTTGATATGTTTCTTTAAGTATCCACAACTGAATGCACAATTTATGCCGTTTATGCTAATCATGATTTGACACAGTAACAAAAAAAAAAAAAAAAAAAAAAAAAAATTCAGTGTTACAGACGGAGTGGCCAACCAGTCATGAATACATTTGGTCATCTACTAAAGGATTCAGAGCCGATGAAACTCTGTTTTTCGGCAACAACTTTGTATCTAAGCATCGGATGAAGGTGAAAGTTGATGAAGGTGAAAGTTGGCAAGTGTGTTTTTTATAATCCTACCTAATTTTTACAAGTATTATCTAGTACCTAAGCTCAATGGTTGTGGTGCTTATCAGAGTAAAAGCGTGTTTCCTATGCCACAGACATCAAAATCGCAGGTAAGAGTTTTGAACACAATGGTGACGTTACCTACGACGTCATGAGGCTCCACCCACAGTAAAGAGAAGTTTACATATGGGGAAAACGTCTCTTTATTGTGGCTCTGGTCACTTGCTGATGACATATTCACTAATTATATATATATATATATATATATATATATATATATATATATATATATATATATATATATATATATATATATATATATATATATATATATATATATATATATATATATATATATATATATATATATATATATATATATATATATTGTTACATGGGTCATTGATTTATACTGCCTTGCTTAACCTAAGGCCCACATAATCCTATCAATTAACTCTGATAGTGACCCAAAAAAAGACAGATAAGATAACATAACTGATTTAGGTGCCAGCTGAGACTAGATCACTGAATATAGTGATTTATTCTGAACACATGAACTAAATCAACAACATTACTCAAAGAACTAGTTTCAACAAAGTACAATATGAATGGTTTCTTACGGGAGCTAATAACAGCAACTTCATCCCACTTTGGACACAAGATACTTCAACATAAAGGAGGGAATAACACAATGGCTCGGGGCCTCTTGTGGCACGTAAATAAACAATTTCAAGTGCGTGAAACGAGGATCTTGGGATGCTAATTCTTCTCCAAACAAGATCTTGGCCAGGTTCCAAGGCGTGCCCAATTCTGGAAGAGACATATCCAGATATTATTCCTATCTCAAATTCCTCTCACTTATCATTAATTGACTGCAAGAGATGAATCTTAGATCAAGAATATTACTTTAACACCATGGAGGATAATTTATGCAATTTCACTAGGCAACAATAATTGTACTTCATATATTTGACTGCATAAATGGGATATAGTTTTACTACGATTTTCCTCAGACAGTGACTTTTTAAGACAGGGAAACTTGAAACATGAAATTTTACAGTGAGATAAAGAAAGAGAACTGGGAGTAATTATCATCTTTAGACTTACCGCTGGAATGGATAATGCAGTGATCAATTGCATCAGAAGCCCTGGGGTCAGTTGAAATGGCAATTTTCCCAGCTGTTCAACAAAAGGGGGAGAACAAAGGAGGCTATGAGAGATGCTGATTAGCTTGCGCTGTATGTGGAGGTTACCTTAAGACTCTGTTGAGCTGGTCAAATGGCGTGGGTGCTCACTTTAAAATTCCTCCTCCAATATTCGGAAAAATTTATATGAAGGTTTTAAAAAATGGTGAGAAAACCAACATCAAACTGAACATTAAATTTATTATTGAACATACAGGAAATTTAAAGCATAATATTATGCAGAATATAGATTAATATTAACGACACTTGATGCTGCCCCGATATCTAGGTAACTCTGGCACTAGTTACCTAACCTCCACACTCCGAATCGCTTATAACCAGTGAAAAGTTTATAAGATGCATCGAGCAATACCATTACCATGATGCCACTGCACATAGCCTATAAAAGATATGATACGTCTATCAGAAAATTGTATATGAAATTATTGCCTAGGCAAGTGACTTAAAGTTCAGAATAAGATTCAATAAAAAGATCTCAAAAGATATGATAAATGGCAAAGCAAAATATTAGCAAGAGTAAATTCTTTCTGGTTACAAGTTCTATTTTTTACGGGATTAATGACTCAGCGCTGAAATTATTCATTCAATAACTTTAAATCTCGTAAAGTGTGCCAATCATTTACCGAGACCTACCTCAAAGTTATCAAGCGCCTGCTTGCTCGATATAAATCCACGAAGTTGAATCCCTCGGAAGTAATCCTGCAGTATGTGGTGGATGCCAAAGACTATGGTAAGGAAATGGAATCCCCGTCTTGGCCTCTCTTCCATGCTGCTACACAATCCATTATAAGGTTCCTCCGAAAACACACTCCCCTGGAGAATCATGCCCTCGTCTCTCCATTGCACTTTGGTGAAACTGGTGGTACTTAGCACTTCATTATTTCACAGCAATAAAAGTCCTTCAAGTAAAAAGAGTTCATTAATAATGATCATACATCAGTTGGCAAGTTTCTAACGAAGGTTGAGTTTATCCATTTTCCTTTTAGTCAGGAGAACTGCTTCCTTGGAGGGTCAGGCAGATACTGCTTGGTAAGAATTCTTACCATTACTCGTTAACTTTGTTAACTAATTCAGGAAGAGCTAAATACTTTGAAATGGTCTCAAATGCAAGCACACAAAGTATTTACAGGTATTAAAAAATTATTAACGTTATTTAAAGTTACGTTTGAGATCTTTTTTTTTTTTTCAAGAGAGTTGGAAACCAAGGATTGTGAAAAGATGCTTAAAAGCCAAGGATTATGAAAAAAGGCAAAGTACTTTTTTTGTACTAAAAATAAAGAAAAAGAAAACGAGAATACAAGGATTCTGAAGTTGGAAAGAAAAGATAAAAACAATATATTTAACACACCCAAACCACCTTGCTTGGTTTCAGGTAGCATCTGAAAAATGACAAAAAAACTCGCCAGTAAAAAGGTCAGAAAAATGTGAACTTAAGGTGCAATATAGCTGAGGGTCGTCCTAATAAAACCTACCCTGTTGGATATGCTTCTAAACCGAACTTTCTACCCCATCTGACAGTTGGTTGTTTTGGAAAAACAAACCTGCTCTCTTGCTTCCCTCCCTAGAATGCCCTCTTACATTAAAAGAGAAACCTTTTCTTTTTATATTTCTATTCCAATAAGGAAGAGAGGTCGAACAAGGAATATTTATTATATATATATATATATATCTATATATATATATATATATATATATATATATATATATATATATATATATATATATATATATATATATATATATATATATATATATATATATATATATAATATATATATATATATATATATATATATATATATATATATAATATATATATATATATATATATATATATATATATATATATATATATATATATATATATATATATATATATATATATATATATATATATATATATATATATATATATATATATATATATATATATATATATATATATATTTATTTATATTACTAACGTGACCTCATTGAAGCTGAATGGTGTTCAACAGAGTTATTTATTAAAAAGAAATTACAAGCTTTCCAGAAGTAAAAAGAAAAAAAATTTAAGTATATTCTTAGTTTAACCAGACCACTGAGCTGATTAACAGCTCTCCTAGGGTTGGCCCAAAGGATTAGATTTATTTTACGTGGCCAAGAACCTACTGGTTACCTAGTAATGGGACCTACAGCTTATTGTGGAATCCGAACCACATTATGAAGAGAAATTATTTTCTATCACCAGAAATAAATTCCTCTAATTCTTCATTGGCCGGTCGGAGAGTCGAACGCTGGGTCAGCAGCGTGCTAGCTAAGAACTCTACCCACCCCTTCAATGAAGAACTTTCCAGGAGTAACAGTCCTCGTTGTCAAGTATCCGTGGGATGACCTCACACATAGTCCAGCTGTGTTTATATCTGTTGGGGGGGAATGGATTAAACTCCCTGATCCTCTTATTATCCTTCTTCTCCTGTGTGGCACTACCCTCATGGCCTTGACCTCTCTCCAAGTGGTTTCTTGTGTTTATATTTTTCTTTTCTATTGTAGAGTATACGATTTTTCTAGATAGGCTGTCCTCAAATCCTTTTTCAGTGTTGCCTCCCATTACGGTCAGTCTGGCCGTTTTGTTTGTGCTCCTGTACAAAAAATTTATATTTTACCAATCTATTTTGTGGTCTTTTTCCCAACAGTGCTTGGTGACTGCCGACATCTGATTATAGTACTTTATGTTGTTTTGTATGTGTTGCTTGTGCAAGATTTGCCGCTTTCGCCGAAGTAACGCTCATCACAGTCAAGACATGCTGCCATATATAACCCCCCTCTTACCTCTTTCCCCTCGACCGACTTTTTGTTTCTAACTATTTTATTCCTAATGGTGTTTTTGTCACTGCCTATCAGTTTGAAATGATCTAGCTTCCTGTTCGTGGGTGTAATAATGTTGTTATCTGGGACTCTGATTATTTTCTTCCCTTTAAAATTTTCCTTTTCTATGTCTTCCCTCTCCCCAAAATGGTGTTTTTTTCCCCCTAATGTGTGCCCGCTCCCACCAGTACTTAGGGTATCCTGATCTCCTAAAACTCTCCCTCAGGTATTCCAGCTCTTCATCTAAGAATTCAGGACTGCAAATCCTAAGCCTTGATGGCCAACCCTATCATTACTCCCATTTTAATTTGTTTATGACTGGAGAACATATGTATGTATGAATTAGTGTGTGCCTTCTCCCTGTGTACCTGAAATTTTAAACTTTCCCCTTCCCTCTTTACCACTACGTCCAAGAAAGGGATTTCTCCCCCCTTCTGTACTTCTATTGTGAACTTGATTTGTTCATTTAGTTTATTTATGTTTTCTAGGAACTTGTGTAATTCTTCCCTTTCTCCCTTATAAATAATCATGATGTCATCCACGTATCTTACCAAATTTGATGATGCTTAAATTCTCTTTATTTAATTTACCCAGCTGTTGCGTTTCAAACCATTCCATAAAAATGTTAGCCAAAATCGGCGGATGACTTGTACCCATAGCCACGCCATTTTGGGGGGGGATATAATGGTTTTTGCCCCACTTAAACACGTGACGATGAGGGCCGCTGACAACAATTCTATCAAAACATCATGATCTAAGTCATCTGTGTAAACTCCTTCCACCATGTTCTTTTTTATTACTTCCACCGTCTTTTTGACTGGTACGTTGGTAAACAGGGAAGTTACATCTAACCTTGTAAATTTACAATCTTTTACCTTGATTTCAGATAATTCGTCCATAAGGTTCATGTTATATTTTAGATGCCCATTAGATACTAAACCCACCCATTTTCCCATTATGTTGGAAAGAAATTTCTCCAGCCTCCTCTGCGCTGATCTTGTCGATGCCACGATCGGTCTAAGCGGGCACCCTTCCTTATGTATCTTTGGGATCTCTGGGCTTTCCCCTGATTTTACCCTGTGTTCTAATTCTCTTCTTTTAGTTTTGTCTTGGATTTTTGCCAAAGCTTCCCTGAATTTTCTATTAAAATTTCATTGTAATCCCTTTATGTCCGGTTTTTTATTGCAAGCCTCGTATGTGTTTTCGTCATTTAACAATGATTCTAACTTACTTTCGTAATCTAAGGCGTCCATTACTACTACCGCCGCCCCCTACCCTTTATCTGCCTTGCAAATCTTTATGTCCTTGTATTTGCCTTATGGTAAGATGACTCCAGTGACGCATAATCACCTGGTCGAGTGGGTGCTCTGTGACCTGGGCGCACATTGTATAGGTAAAACTACAACACAAGCAATTTCTTCTTACCTTACGTGATTTAAATAGCAATATCAAATACACTGATTGCTCTGTTTCAGACATTTTTCTTTGAGTTTTTCAAGTGATAAATTTTTTCTTTATTTTATGAATCTATTGTTTTCTTGCTGACGCTGATTTTTTTTTTTTTTTTTTTTTTTTTTAGCATTACTTTATCATGTCCGACAGCGATTCCCTCGTTTTTTTTCCACAAACGTCTTTTTTATTAACTAATTTTTTTTTTTCTTTCACAGCATTAGGTTATCCGCTTCTTTCTATGCACATTTGGCAGTTTCTACCTGCCCATCCACTGTCCTTCATAAGTCGACCCCTGCTCTCGACTGGACAATAGAACTAACTCCGTTTAGGCAGAGAAAGGAAGGAGGGCAGCGATAGTCTTTGGGCCAAACAGTGACATTTCTTCGAAGGGCAAAACTTCCAAGTGTCAACGAGTCAAAAAGAATGAAATGCAACAGCCATCCCTCCCCTCGAAGCAAGTTGTCAGGAAAACGCAAACTAAATAGAAGTCAAGGCGGGCCCAGAATCTCGGTCGCTTTTCAGTCGATGTTTTTACCCGCAAAGAGGAGAACGGCTAGAAGGTAAAAGGTGAGCAAAGCGAAAAGGTACTAAAACTGGCGTCACAACATCTAGATTATTGACACCGTGGGAGATGTCGAGGAAGCTAATACTGAATATCATGAGAAACAGATATCACAGAAGGATCTAGAGCATTAATTCCATAATCCTTTTAAAAATAAAATAAAAGACAAAAATTAAAACAAGAAACCGAGGCAGAATAAGGAAAGTAAATGAAGAAGATATAATTTGATTTCCCGAATAATATCATTCGTTCCAAAATTCTACTGATATTTTTATTAGGAGAAGAAAGAGAATCAAATAGGTCATATTATTGCACATTAAAGTAGACAAAAAGTGAAGAATGAATAAAATCCACTTGAATCTTTAAAGCGACAACATGTTGCATCCCCAAGGTCGCCCTTTGTCATCTCTGGAACGTTGGCGCCAAAGGTTCGTTTGCAGCGCAACAAACCGTTGCTTCTATGACCCCCTTCACTGAGAGATCCACTCGCTTTGATGTGTCTGAATTTCCAGTGTACATTCTTTTCCTTTTCCTTTTCCTTTTCCAGTGGCAAGAGGAGTGAGAGAAGTAGAGAAGGAAAGAAAACGATAAAGAAAACGAAGACAAAGCAGAGTCACAAAAGGGAAAATGTCGAGGACCTGGGCTCATTGACCAATTCCATTTCCGGGAAGCTGACTGGTCAAGCTTAATGATGACTATATTTCGAATTCATTTATCAAGAGAGAAAAATAGGAACGAAAAATATTGAAGAAAAAGAAGAAAAACAAAGATCGTGAGAGAATAAAGATTTACAAGAAGTGAAAGTTTGTGCCTTTTTCTCCTCTCATCACCAATGGTTTTAGCTCGCTCTCATCTTTTCGATAGAATCCCACAGGTACAGGACACGCTAATTTTTTTTCCCCTTTACGGTCGCATGAAGAGTAAAAATGTGATTCTGAAAGTCCAACATTTCGGAACTAAAGATATTTAGACACGCAAAATTTTCACTTTTCTTTATAATTCTTTCTTGCCTACTGCGGCGGAAAATGTCTCTCTTAGCATTGTCCATCAGAATCTCTATAATTTTAGTTTTGGATTTTTATGACTTCTTGTTTTTGAGCCCTTTTTTTCATCTTAAGTATTCCCATCTACCTTTCTAATTTTTTCCAGTTATTTTATATACACAGAAATTACATACATATCTGATAAAAGCTGGCCAGTAGATTCCAAACGTACATTTTAGCTTAAAAAGCAATAAAAACGATTGCCCACTTGGCTACGATGGTGAGGATGGGTTTATTCCACCCCAAATAAATATATCTGGATTCGGCACGTACATGGATGTATGAGCGGCAATAGCAATTTTATACTTCTCGAGGCCATTTCGGAGATGTGACTTCGTTCTGATTACTTTGGGTGAGGCTTCGATTCCCGCTACCGGACTTCAAAATTGCTACAAATATCTTGTATTAGAATCTAAGGGTCTGCAGTGACAAGTATATTCAAAGAAGTGTGAAGAATCCGAGAGAAATAGAGGGTGTTGTGGCCATTACAATTTCAAACGTTCTAAACAGTGATCAGTATGTATATATATATATATATATATATATATATATATATATATATATATATATATATATATATATATATATATATATATATATATATATATATATATATATATATATATATATATATATATATATATATATATATATATATATATATATATATATATATATATATATATATATATTATACATATATATATATATATACACATATATATATATATATATATATATATATATATATATATATATATATATATATATTATATATATATATATATATATATATATATATATATATATATATTATATATATATATATATATATATATATATATATATATATATATATATATATATATATATATATATATATATATATATATATATATATATATATACATATATATATATATACATATATATATATATATATATATATATATATATATATATATATATATATATATATATATATATATATATATATATAGATATATATATATATATATATATTATATATATATATATATATATATATATATATATATATATATATATATATATATATATATATATATATATATATATATATATATATATATATATATATATATATATATATATATATATATATATATATATATATATATATATATATATATATATATATATATATATATATATATATATATATATATATATAGTCACGAAGTGTTCCAAGTACCTGGTTATTACACAATTAATCACATAATTCAAAAAATTCAGCCAGATAACTTAACTGTCATAACAATGAAAATTACGACTGAGGTAGCAGTGATCCCTTAAAAAAATTATTAATCACGTGAAAAATGAAACTAAACTTATCAAAGCAAAAGTGAGGTATCAACAATTAAACAAGAAATATACTAGAGCAAAAGGGCATCACTCCATCAAGCAATGTTATCTGTTTCCCTGGTCTTAATTCACTTTACCAAAACTAAAGGAACAAAACATGTTTATCACTTTACTTTATGCATACAATTAATCCTATTCACTGGTGGTCAATAATGAAACACTGTTTTTTTTATACAAAAATATATTTTTAAATTTAAAATTTATAATTAGAACTCACAATCTGTAAAAATTTACTGTTACTTGAAAACAACACAAAACTTAATTAATTCTTGAGTTAAATTACACCGGTTAATTTATCAAAAAAATTAAATCAATCAAGCAAAATTTAAACTATCAAGAATTACTCAAGATTTGAAAATAAAATCTTAGTAAATGAAAATTAAATCAAGTATGCAATGTTAAATGATCAAGAAATACTTAAATTGCTAAGTAAATAAATGTTAAATCACCACTACATAAAATGTAAAAAATTAAGAGATTTCAAACACAAGAACACACAAAAATACACAAAAGATTTACCAAAAACAGTTTCACTAGGGCAAAAATCCCTTAATACACCCTGTAACAAGACTGACCATTTATCCTCTGGCCGTCCAATACCTTAAGCCACTTTTTCAAAGTGATAAAAAAACTCATCTGGAGCTTCTTCTGTAAACTTTGGAATTAACTTCTGCACTCTTACTGCATCAAATACAGGGTCTGAATTACCTTGGGTAGAGTTAGACAGTGTTAGAGGTAACTTGGAGCAAGCTCCCAATAATTTCATCTCCCTTTCATATCTTGTTTGTTCTGTTTCCTCTTTTTATCTATCTCTTTCTTCTTCTGCTGCTTTTTCTTCTTCCCTTTCTTCTCTTTCTCTTTTTTCTCTGTCTTCTTTTTCTCTTTCTGCTTGCATTTTCGCTCTTTCAACCTGTATCTTCAGCTTAATAAAATTTTCTATTCTTTCCCCTCTTTCTTTTTCTGCTTGCATTTTCAGCTTAATCAAGCTTTCTTCTGCAGCTATGCATCTAAGTTCTACCTGTGCATCACTTTTCTCTTTCTTTTGCTCTTGCTTATTTATAAACTCTGCCTCATCTGCAGTCAACAATTCTTGTGCCTCTCCTAACTCTTCATCTATTTTACCAGAGTCCATCAATGCTTGGATTGCAATACATCTGATTTATGTCTTGATCATACCACTAGACACATTACCCCCACAGGCCACTGCTAAAGCAGTTCACTGTGCCTTAGTCAGGTTGGATTCAGACAACTCTTGGAGGGATGGAGCTGCTAAAAATCCCTGAACATTGAACAGAACCATTTTCTCTAAGTTACTCAACTAAATAATTCACAATGCAATGCAAAAAATAACTACGTGGTCACTCTCCTATCAAAAAATCCCTAACACCATCAGTATAAACCATAAACCAGAGAGATATTTTGTTTCGTTAATGGGTCTGGGCACCAAAGATTTTTATTCTTATTGCATTGAAGTGATCCAAGTACCTGGATTTTACACAACTAATGACATATTTCAAAAATTTACCTCACTTCAGCCAGATACCTGAACTCCCATAACAAAAAAAAATTACGACTGAGTATTCTAAAAGTAACAGTAATCCCTTAAAAAACTTATTAATCACGCAAAAAATTCAAATTAAGTTTATCAAAACAAGTGTGATGTATCAACAATTAAACAAGAAATATACTAGAGCAAAAGGGCATCACTCCATCAAACAACTTTGCTTCCCTGGTCTTAATTCATTTTACCAAAACTAAAGGAACAAAACTTGTTTATCACTTTGCCTTATGCACACAATTAATCCTATTCACTGGTGGTCAATAAATGAACACTAGTTTTTTTTTTTATAAAAAAAACGTTGTTTTTAAATTTAAAATTTATGATTAGAATTCACAATCTGTAAAAATTTACTATTACTTGAAAGCAACACAAAATTTAATTAATTCTTGAGTTAAATTACTGAGGTTATTTTATAAAAAATTAAATAAACAAGCAAGCATAATTTAAACTATCAAGAATTGCTCAAGATTTGAAATAAAATCTTAGTAAATGAAAGTTAAATCAAGTATGCAATGTTAAATTATCAAGAAATACTTAAATTGCTACGTAAATAAAGGTTAAATCACCATTATACAAAATGTGAAAAATTAAGAGATTGCAAACACAAGAACACAAAAATATACAGAAGATTTACCAAAAACAATTTCACTAAGGGAAAAATCCCTCAATACACCGTATTGTACCGTGGTAATAATAAGTGAAATTCACTTTAGCTTACACAAACTTGTGAAAACTTTTGCAAAATCTACTCGAAATGCAGCTGCTTGAGATTCATAAAACACACTTCTGATATGCGTTGTTACAAAATATATACACTTTTCCTTCATTCAGATCTCAAAAGCTAAAATTAATATTAATGACCATACATACATTTTACATTAATAACTTCTCTCTTTGAAGAGAGAGAGAGAGAGAGAGAGAGAGAGAGAGAGAGAGAGAGAGAGAGAGAGAGAGAGAGAGAGAGAGAGAGAGAGAGAACCACACGAACGGTCTCTGAAATCAGAATGATCAAACTTTAGGATTCCAGCAAGAAATGAAACAATCAGATGATGTCATTATTAAGGCATTTTGGGAACGAAATAAAAGAGAAAATTCTAGAAAAGGAAGATGACGTCACTTCCTGAGCAAAACGTTTTGGGGCCAAAACTAATGCACTCTTAAACAAGACGCAATTGCCATATGCCTAGTGCAACACTTGTTCGCATTTCTCAGGAAGGTGGACGTTTTTACTAGAAAATCATATGAGACACAACCAGAACAATATATGTAACATTGTGAAATCATTCGTCTTCTTTTTGTATGGTACAAAGCTTTTACAGAAATGTTAACACCTTCAAAACAGACTGTAGCAGGCTAATTATGACTGGCATGTTTTAAAAACAAAATTAAAAATCCAAGTTGGTTTCCAGAATGAAGCAGCTATTGCTATGTTTCGTTTGTCAACGCTTTACCTTTCGCGATGACACTCGAAGCAAAACACCATGTACAAAATCTTGAGTTCAGAACACATGTTGCTGTGAGACAAAATGTGCGATCACAGTCTACGTCATTGTTAAAAACATATTAATTCTAAATTACGCTGATAAGTTATCTAAATCGTTAACTCTTCTGAGATCTGACATCACACTGCATACAACACTTCAACAATTATTATCATTACACAGAACACATGACAGCTAGAACAGTAATTATATCAAAATAATGGAAAGATATACATTTTACAAGGCAATATCATGTATATATATATATATATATATATATATATATATATATATATATATATATATATATATATATATATATATATATATATATATATATATATATATATTTCTTAAGCCATCTTTTCCCATTTCCTATTTAAAAGGATTTAAATCGCCCCAGGTAAGAAAAGTTTTCTCTTCTAGAGCTAAAATTTTAACAATTTTCATTTTCATTTTCTCCTACAGGCATGTGAGTATTTGCTTGGTAAAAATATTTCATGGAAATTTTGGTTTGTCATGTACTTCGTGATTTTTAGTATTATTTTAGATTTGTGAAAGAGTAATTTTTCATAACTTTCTTGTGCTTTTGTTTTTTTTGGAATCCCCCGAAATCATCTTTTCATATTCCGTTATGATTTCAATTATCGTCCAAGGAATAAATTTTTTTCTTATAATCTCATAATAATGGTAATCTTGTCGGTTATCAAGTCCAGAATTTATTTCATAATCTTTGTTAAGCTACTCGTTGATTAATATTTTACGTCTACAAGTCTTTAATTTTCAAAAGAATTGCTTGTTATACCTATTAGTTAATCTATATCTGTCCATTTTGTTTAATTATCAGTTAATTGGAATATTTATCAATTTTATTATTCATTTTCGTAGGCGTTGCATGACTTACAGGGATTAATTATCTTCAGAGCAATTACTTGATTCTTCTTCAGCAATCATCTCTAATGAATCCTATTATACTATTGGAGATCACTTACCTGATATTCAGTGACAGATAATTATAGTTCGTAATTGTCTCGGTAATAATTCGAGACGTAAAAAATACCCCCTGATGACATAGTTCATTAATCAATTCACAAACGTTTTATATATCAACCCATAAAATAGCTGTTTCATAAAAATTTGTATATAAAGAAATCTTGGTTGGTATTTTTAGAAATTAAAAATATGGTGGTCGTTTAAAGATAGGCATTTGAATATTTTGATCATTAAAAAATGCTTTCATCATATTCTCGGTTAATTTTCTTGGAATGCTCAAAGTATCTACTGTGTTAATGATTTATAACTGAATACTTCTCTACACAATGGAGTTATTGTCAGATGGTATTCCGGAAACCATGAAGCGTTTCTTAGCTGAACACACCAACGAAGTGAAGCTGTTTCTCGGCTGCTGGTGTTCGTGAACTGATATTCTTTGGTTGCTGCCACCGACTAATAACCTAAATGGGGATCTCAATTCATATTTTTGTGTGGTCCATTTACACATTCTTTCATGAATTTGAGTGTGGTATCTTTAAAGTTTTGCATCTTTTAATTTATTTAGTCTTTCTCCTTTTCATTGTTCGTTCCAGGTTCAAAGAACAGTTTTATACTTTTATTCTTCAGAGAGAAGGATAAAGGAAGTTTATCAAATACATTTTCTTATGAAAATACTGTTGATTTATTACCCTGCAACTGGCAGTTTCTGTAACGTGTTTCTTCTGCTTACATCACTATCTTAATATACGGAAAATACGATACCTTCCAATGACACTTTTTCCAGGAAATAAATCAGTATATTCGGGAGGGGAGAAATTCCTGCATGGCAACCATGTGTCAGTCAATAGAATTTCATTACGGTAACAATGACGTTAATGAGATTATATGCGTTCATCTTGTTATTGTCTCTTGATGGAAGAGTTTGTTTTACAAATGTTATGTTATTAGCCTGAGCAATGACGTTTGTTTATTTTGTTTTTAGTATAAAGGCATTAAGCAGTGACAAAAGGTACAATTTGTTTTGTACAGATATATTTATTTAGCGTATGAACATGTTATTATTATTATTATTATTATTATTATTATTATTATTATTATTATTCATCTTTTATCCGTGTTTGTTGGTTTGTGGACTTAGTCGCTTCATTTTTCATTGGCAATCCGGCCATGACGTCATTGGAAGGTCGGCTCCTGATTGGCTGTCTTCTCCTCGATCTAAGCCTACTACTGATCGACGATGGTGCGATTTCTCGAGGAAGGCGAGTTAACCAACCGTTCCCGAGGTGAAAGGCGACGCCTCTGCCTCCCTCAGGTGTTGGAAGGGCGTCCTCGGGGCGAGGGTTAAAGTCGTCCTCGACGTCGGGGCGTCTGTGGGTCGTAGGTGGGGTGCGAGGGGCGATCTTGCAGGTCATCCTCGGGGTGAGATCTCACTAGGCGATCACCCTCGGTGCTCTGGAGGTCGTCCTCTAGGGGCGTAGGTTAGGATGCGGGTCTTGCCTGGGTGTCCTCGGCTTTCATGACGGCTGTAGGGAGAAGGAAGGCCTCCTGAGTTACATTAAGGCTCGGTTTTTTCTTCCCTATGTTGAGCGCCTCTAGGATACGAAGACGACGAAGGTCGGGGGGGGTGTCAATAATTTCGAAATGCGGGGGATCCTCTGGTAGTGGGCAGTCTTCCAGTGATTAAAGATAGTTCCCTCCTGGCCATGGTAGGAGATCCGTTTGGAGAGGCGCATGGATGTCATGCCGATGTAAGTTCCGGGCCATCCTCGGAAAGGGCACGTGTATCGGTATATGACATTCGTCCCTCTTCATGGGATCTTGGGGAGGGGCAGGGTTGTTCTTCATCAATAGACTGCACGTCTTCTTGCTCCTGCAGAAGATAACCAGTCGGATCTTCTTGCTGCTGTCAGTGGGTAGATAGGTTTGGGACCCGTCATGCTGAATATAAATTCCTTTTGTACTATCTTTGGTTGATGAAAATATGGTAACCCTACATATTGAATAAAAAATTTAGAAGCAGGTCATCGGTCATATTGAGGTGCTCATAAGGGGTCGCGGACTGAAAAAGGGTGAAAACCGCTGCTTTAAACGTACACGCGGCGAGGAACACCGTTCAGGGTTCGAAAGTATTAGTTTTTATCGTTCACAAATAACACAATTTATTTATATATTTGTGATTTTTATTATACAACAGTTTAATGACGACATTTCGAATTTCTTAGCATTATCCAGATTGTTTGGAACCTGGTATTCTGTTTGACACGAATAACAATACATTTATCCTCATAGTAGGATTCCCATTTTTTTTACTGAATTCGTTACAACAAACACCCGTGACTGTCTGTCTGTCTCCCTATCATGCAAGATACATTCCAATAAAACAGTAATTTAACTATAAAAATCAGGGTCACATGATTTCGAAACCGCTATATTGCTAGAAAACAATTCATTCACTAGGGAAATAAAACCTTAGATAAAAACAGAATCTGCAATGCTGCTTCCCAGAATCATTAACTGGTGTATATTTTTCCCGCCTTAGCAAAAAATTTCGTTTTACCTCTCCCTCAGAAATTATAATTTCCCGTTTTCCTATTTTAAAGTAAGTATACTACTGTAATATTTTCAGTTTGAAACAGTAACCTTTGTATGTCAGATTCAACAAGGGTTACATAAACAGCGTTTTATCATATAACTGGATTATTGGGATTGTTTATTCGAAACGGTCGTTTCTTTATCACTTTGCTTTTCTCATCTGAATATTAATTCGATAAGAAAGGATACCATATTTATCTGGTTTTGCCATCTTTGAGAAAAGTCATTATATCACTTAAAGAATGTTAGTATACATGGTTAATCTGGGCCTGTTTTTTCTGTAATCTGTAGATGCAGTTTCTTTGCAAATATCATGATAATGAATTCAAAAGCTTGCAGCTGCATAAGTAGAAGTTCTTGCTTTAATTTTCAAAAGAAGATGTCAGCTTTCAAAAATATACCTCGAAGAGACTATGACAACTCTTCTGGTAAGAAAATTAGGATAACTGATGAAAATAATTAGGTGTTAGGTGAGAAGGGCTGCAGTCCAGTTAAACTGACTTTTAAAAAAAAAAATATTCAAAATATGAAGTACCACTTTTCTCACTTCGTACAATATTTCATGAGATTTATATACTTTAAATTCAACGTATTCTTCTTTGGGATTGGGAACCTTCTACCTTTTCTATTTTATTCCGGCTGTGCACAAAGAAAACGGCAATACACTTTGGAGTTGGTAATGATATACGATTAAGAACTTACTTCAGATCATTTTAAGATATGTCACTATTTCTAGAATGACACACTGTTTTTCTTATGTCTATAGGTGTTTCTCGAAAGATGTGTAGTATTGCTTTCCATAACACTTCGGACGTTTACTCTACTACTGACTAGGTATGGATTATTTGACTGAAATATCATCTGTTTACTTAATTGTATTCCAGTTCACACATAATGCTACTCGCAATATCACATCAAGGGATGGTCTGCCTTGCAATCAAGGAGACTAAATCCACAGAAAATTAGATATCTTTAGCATAATAGGAAAAACGTAGTTTTAAGTAGCATTGAGGTGTTGTGATACCAAAGTCTGAGATGGAAAATGTCTCAAGTGCAGAAAGAGACTTGTTTAAAAGGTAATTCAATATACTGTACATAGAGTGCTTTTTGTTTTTAGAACTGATGTAACGCAAAAAATATATATTTACATATTTATCGTGAAATGAACTATATAAAGTTAGTATGAATTTCATTCAAATTTTTACACATGATTTTACGATATATGCTAAAATAACTCATACCAGCAGGACCTGTCAGGATGTTGTCACTGCAGGATTCTAAAGAAATCAGCAAAGCAAGAGCCCGAGTGCTAACTCGCAATAAGCCCACCAAGAGATTCAATATGGCTTGTTGGAAATTAACACTCAATCGGTTCCTCGCTTTTAAACACGACTATCTAGTTCGTTTGGTCCCGTCTGTTAGATTTGTATGCCATTTTTTTTATCCTTTATTTATAACTTTCATATCTTTAAAATAAATCACTATCATTCGATACTCTATTCAATCTTGATTACCATTTTCTTTTTTGTTTGCTGTATAAATAAAGTTAAGTATACCTTAGTTCAACCAGACCACTGAGCTGATTAACAGCTCTCCTATTTTACGTGGCTAAGAACCAATTGGTTACCTAGCAACGAGACCTACAGCTTATTGTGGAATCCGAACTACATTATAACGAGAAATGAATTTCCATCATCAGAAATAAATTTCTCTAATTCTTCATTGGTCGGTCGGAGAATCGAACGCCGGCCCAGCAGAGTGCTAGCCGAGAACGATACCAACCGCTCCAATGAGGAACTTGTTGTATGTTGTATAAATAGATAATTCTTGGTATGGTTCTTGGTGGACTTTCTTTAGCGTTTAAGTAATCAACTGTAACTGGTAACGAAAGAATGCAGTATGCACACACACTGGTTCATGTGTACATGCAAAAGTGGAATTAGAAACAAACATAGACTTTGATTTCTTTTATATTATATTTCTAATGTGTATTTTTTCTTTATTAATATGTTATACAAAATTCTTCTGTGGAAGAATGTTTGTGTGTGCGTGAGAGAGAAAGGTTAGTAGTAAGTAGGGGAGAGGTTTTAGTGTGTTATCAGATGTTATTGACGGTAATTTGTAAGCCTTAATTCACTACTTTTCTCACTCAAAACTTTTCTACCTTTTCATTGTATTTTAGATCAAATGCAAACTTAAAACTATTCAAATCACATTTTTCTCCACCTGATTTGTCTGAATTGAAACTTTCAGAAAAAATGGTGTGATTACCCATTAATGATAGCGATTGTTAATATTTAAGTAATATGAGCACAAAGATAATTAAATATTTGAGTAAATTTCTTTTTACCCTATGGCGTTGTACATTTTAGAACCCTAATCTGTTGCGTCATTGTGATTTACTGAGTGTAAGAAGGTGGTCGTCACAACCACTATGGCCATTGCAAATGAATGTGGCCTTGTGATGATTTGTTCGCTGAAAAAGAAACAGTTTTCTGAGCTGCTGAAGTGTACTCTATTTGTGTTGGGTTCTGTTCAACAGGTGGTGGCTGCATTACCAACAGTTATCAAGTAATTGTTGTAAGCTGTACAAGGAAGACCAATTAAAAGTAAATAACTGTTCAAAGAATGTACGTTGTTTTACACCATAACAACAGTAAACCAATTTATTCTTACACAACAGTATGTTCCCTCATTAAATTTTAGAGACGGAATATAAGAGAAATGACGGCTTCTCTAGAACATAAAGTGCAACATACCCAGCTCTTGAGAAACATTTACGGCTCATGGAGGAAGTGTTCCACTTTCGCCAATTCCTACTTTGTCTATTTTAGGGAAGCGTCTTCCTTTAACCAGACCCAGACATCCTCCTCCCCCACCCCACCAATCGCCAATAAAAAAAAAAAAAAAAAAAATTAGAGTGCCGTACAGGCTTAAATAAATATACCATTTCGTACTTAATGTATGAAAAGGAATTGAGGAACGAGACAATTAAGCTAGCAGAAAACGTTAGAACATAAAAATTAAGCATATTTCTTAATAGAGATAAGAAATACTATGGTTTTATATTTAAGATTCCTCTTTTTAGCATTTATGACACTAATGTGTGTCGTATACGACAATTACACAATTATCGAACGTAATACCGCCTTGAGAAGTCAGGTGTTATACGTTGAATGTAGTAGGTTATGCTTCGAAACTTACTAGTGACATCTTTTTATACGAAAATTCTAAGGATTTTCTGTATTAGTATTTCTTCGACATTTCTTAAGTTACAGAGATTTCAGGGTTGGTTTTTCGAAAAAATCTCAGAAGAAAATTTTTTATCATCTATTTAGCATGAAGCGCCCGTTCCCCTGACGTCCCAAAAACTAAGAAACTTGTACTCAGTTGAGGGCGTGTGTAAAACGACGATAGCGACATTTGCCGTTTGATTATAATTAATGGTAATTTATGTACCTTGAGTGAGCTTTATTGATATTACATTACTTTTCTATTTTTTCTTTTTTTATATTTCTAACAACAACATAACTTTTCAGGGCTTCCTCTTAGCAAAGTGATACTTGACTTCCTGAGAGAGAGAGAGAGAGAGAGAGAGAGAGAGAGAGAGAGAGAGAGAGAGAGAGAGAGAGAGAGAGAGAGAGAGAGAGACTTGAATTAATTGCTTGTAGGGCCTGAAAGCCCTTGAAGTAACGCGAGAGTTATTTTAGGGATAATATTTCTGGAGAGAGTAGAAAAACTCCCAAATATTCTTATATTTCATTCACTGTCAATTAAAACCATCAAAGATCAAATTCAATTAAACTAAATAGGTCTTCCTCTTAACACAAAAAAATTTTTGATGGCGTCCTCCAATGTTTTACCATCTCCATTGTAATGATACATATTATCTTTTTGGACCATCTATGCACAGGGCAAATGGACCTGGATTACCAATATTTATTATCTTTAATAACGGCATAAAAAAAGAACAAACTTATTTTTCTCACTCATATTTCTGTAACCGCAATGGACGTATTGTATCGTTGTTTCATAATCTTCATCTTTGAAGCTCAGCTTATGATTGTTTTATTATTATTTCGATAAAGGACAAAAAATTTATCATTTATCACTTTATATTCATGCGATTTAATGATTTAGTATTGAAATCATTAAATTAATGTTATTTCTATTTCCTTTAAAACATTCAATGCCAAGAATACATACACGCATCTGATTATTACATCTTTTATTTACATATCAATACTTATGCATTGCACATAGATATGCACACATACACACACACACGCACACACACACACACACACACACACACACACACACACACACACACATATATATATATATATATATATATATATATATATATATATATATATATATATATATATATATATATATATATATATATATATATATATATATATATATATATATATATATATATATATATATATATATATATATATATATATATATATATTGTCAGTATGTGGTCCTTTTTCATTATGATTAAATTTAGTTTTTACTCAATTTGTTAAACCTAGTCTTGTAAGTTTCACTTGTCATAGACCTCCTCTTGTGTATAACAATTGTTTGCTTGTTATTAATGTTTGTTTACTTTTCAAGGAGGTTGTGTGTGTGTGTGGTCCCTCCCCTGTGGTTTAGGGGGGTGACTTCGTAGCTTCTGTTCGAAAAGCAAATAATTGTTCTCTGGACCTTTTGCTCTTCGGAGCCCTTTTTCCTGGCTTGGTGGATAAAGAATATTATCGTGACTTGCTTCTTGATGCTTGCAGCCTCTGTTATCAAATTCCATTTATCTTCCGAACTTGAGGATTTCTGCTGGATCACTGCCATCTTCAATTTGGAAAACTTGTCCGGTTTACCAATCGGGAGGTCCTTTCTGCTTCACCGCTCCACCTCTGGTTCAGTTAGAAAGCCAGGAGGATCTCGCTATCCCCTGGTAAGGTTTATATACCTTTAAATTATATCGATCACGGCTGTAGATTTGTTGTGACTGCTTGGTTGTGCCTGAGCTGGTTAACCACCTGTTACTCTACTCCAGACGTGGAGGATACGCTTATTCTTCGTGAAGAAAATAAATAATTTACTCCAGAGGCTATTAAGTGACAAGTTTATTTATAAGAAAATTAGTGTGTAATTTGTTAGGTTTTTCTGTCTATGCGACTTCCTCCTCCTTTCTGGGCCCCTAATCTTTGGTTTTGAATGTTTAAGAACTATCTTAAGTGTAGGTGTATTTTGGATGATTATTATTATTACGAGTGAAAGTGATTCATTCATTACTTGTATTAAAGAGGTTCAGGTTTAATTTCTATCTGTTCATTTTTGTATTAAATTTATGGTTTTTCGCGGTGTTTGTTTACTCCCCCCTTGAACTCATTCTTGCACTTTATTTATTGTGTTATAGTATGATTCCACCCTATTGTGGACTTCATATCGGGGTTATATGGAAACTTGAAATTTTTTAGTAAATTTTTGGTAACGGTTAAACGAGCCGTTACAATATATATAACATCTGGATTACACAGATGCAGCTTTCAAAATAGATATTAATTTTGTCACAAATGGAGACTGAGTATTTTCTGTATATCATTCATTATCATTAGTTGTTGGGTAAAGCTATTTCGTATTTCAAGAAATACACGCCTACTAAAAAATCCAAATCACTTGTTTATATTTTGCTACATAACACTAAATTTGCCAATGTTATTCAGTGAAAGTTATATTTATTGATATTCTCATCATTAAATACCAGTAAAAATTAGTGCTGTTTGTTTTATTATCTCTATTATTAAGATTTTATCTACTCATCCTTGTAAAACAGATCTACTTTGAATGGTTAACAATGAAAATATATTATTAAAAAAATTATTGTATATCCCGGGAACTCCTGGGATTATTTTTAAATTGTCCCGAAATCCCGGGATCCAAAATCGGGATCAAACTGGAAACCATAGCTATACTGTATGTACTTTTAGGTAGGTGACCCATTCCTTAGGACAATGAAAACTCATTTTTGAGAATTCTTTTCTCTAATTTTATTATAAAACCAATATGCATGTCTACAAATGTAAATACTTTCATTACCTCACCCATTAAAATGCGAAGGATTCTTTTCAATGGCTTCATGGCACACCAGAAAAATACTTGAATCAACTGAAGTCTTTAGATTGTAAAACTCTCAAAAAGACACCGAAGCACTTTTTATGTACACCATTTTCTAATCACTCAGTTTCCAATACAGGAGCAAAACATTATTAGCTTAAAACGAAAGTATACTGAACGGTTGTGCACCCTATGAGAACACGAGAAACACCTTTCAGCGTGTGACTTGAACAACTTCTCATCTGGCTATTTTCGCTGCATAAAGAATTATTTTACCCATACAATGCAATTCCAAACGTTTTGCTATTACAACAAATGACCTCACACCCCAGTAGCTAGGCCAGTAGCTGGCTAGGGCTAGGGTTCGTGCTTTTCCCATATGCCATTTGCAAAATCACAGGCGATCATCAACTGCTATTATTTCCTTTCAATTTCAGGTGTGCCGGTCTTGCTGTTCGAAGGTTGCGATGCTCTGTCCTTGTCGTTCTTCTAGTGGTTTGCCAGGCTAATTTGACCAAGATTATTATTATTATTATTATTATTATTATTATTATTATTATTATTATTATTATTATTATTATTATTATTATTATTATTATTGAGGATAGAATGCTTTTGTAATGTATTATACCTTCATGAAATTTCAGAATTTCAAAAAAAAAAACTTTGAACTTCACGAGAACTAATTTCCTAAGCGTTAGAGCAAAGAAAACAGAATTGATTTTCAGCAACCGCTAAAAACGAGTCTAGAAACTAAATTTAAAACTTTATCTACAAATTCTCACTGGTTCAAATACTGCAAGACAACTCGTAATCAGGGACGATAGAAGTCTCAGTACCGAGGAAGTCTAGAGTGTATAGAAAGAAGGAGAGAAAAAATGAAAGTATCAAGACCTGCTTTTGGATATGCTAGCGGAGGTAGTAGCCATAAGCATTAAGCGCGCTACCAAAATTCCTAGAGAGAAACCTTGGTAAAATAACACCAGCATTGTTGGAAAAGATAAAAGTAGGATATTTTGTTATAGACAAAAATAAATGAATATATAAACAAGAAAAACAGCAATAACAACAATAATGATAATGATAATAAGAATAATAGTAATATTATGAAACATCTATGATAGTAATATTAAAAACAATTGTGATTGATAATACATACATATATATATATATATATATATATATATATATATATATATATATATATATATATATATATATATATATATATATATATATATATATATATATATATATATATATATATATATATATATATGTTTATGCATATGAAAATAGTCACATCATTATTATAATTTTCATTATCATGATGATAATTATTATTCAATGTTTTAGAGGTATAACTAAAACAACTGCTATTATTATTATCAAAATTATAATAAGGATATATACCAGTTGTAAAAGAATAAAAAAAGTTTCTCAACATAAAACATCCATCGCATGAAAATAGAACAGGACATTTTGTTGTCAAGTATGCAGTTATTAAAACTATGAAATGTTTCTACAAATTTACAATTTCCCACCCCCCAAAATAAAGAATCTTGCCTCATCCAGAGGATAGGTGTCCCTAAATCAAAGCTTTCTTTAACATCAAATACACAACGCAAAGCTCACTAGCCGAAATAATGCATCTTGGCTCCTCTGAGCTTATCCTGGAAAGACCTGAGGAGGTACTGTGCCAAAACAATGCCCCTGGCCTGAGAGCTCCCTGGAAGCGTTAGAGGAAGACCACTCCTCCACCAGACCGGAAAAAGACTCACCGAAATACTCCTACTTCCATATTTTCTTTTTCGAAAAAACGGAATCCATTCGTCTGGAAACAATGAGTCCACTACAGCTTTCTTTGGGTCAAAGGATCTGTAATTGACTCCAATTTCGAATGCAGTTTCCTCCAGATGACGACTGGGTAGGTCGGGATACCAAAAGGGGTCTAGCTTTATTGAGTGACCTCAGACGAAAGAGGTGAGTCAGTGTGTCTTTTTCATCTATATACAAAATCAAAACTGTGATTGGCGGCACATCTGTGATTCGCTTAAATAACTTTTTTCCCTATTGGTATATATAATGCTGAAGAGTCCTTTAATTTTATTTTCTTAAAATATTATTTTATTTAGGGGGTTATTTTGTCATATTTTCTCATATGCAATTTTTTTTATTATATTTACCATGAAGCATACTTAGTACTGATTTTTACTTTTTTTTTATTTTCCATGACGAATCTTGGATTAAGATCAATTTTTTTTCTCTGTGTGCATGCTCTAATGACAAAAAGGAAAGGTTATAATATACTATTAACAACAGCTGTATTGCCATATAATGCAATACCTCAGGGTACGTGTTATAAAATTTGTTTATAAATTAAACACCCCAAATGAGTGTATTATAGTTGTATTGAAAAATGAATAAGAATATTCATCTGAACCAGTAGAATACAGTATTTCCGATATAATAATTGTTGTGTTAATACTTGAAAGGCAATTCTGGGATCCATTTCGATATTATATGGTTTCCAGTTTCCTTTTCATGTGTTTATGGCAGAAAATTAATCTTGGTTAATACGTTTTTCAAAGGTTCTTGTAAAAAGACAGATGAAGTGATTCCGAAAAAATATGATAATGAGGATGCAAGACAATTATCTAATAGTGTTTTCACTATCGTGAGCTATTTGTTATTTTTTTCTCTAGTTTTGATTCGTCATGATTAAGTTTGAGCCTTATCTTTTTATAAGATTAAAGTGTCATTAAACTTACAACCTGCCTTCCTCGTCCTTACTGTGTCCGGTCTTATTGGGTATTTTTTTGCTTAGTCTTACCAAGCCAGTAAAAGGTATGCGAATGTCACACATTGTTACATACAACTGACAGCAAACTGACAGGAAACAGTCGCTCTGACCAGATCTGCATAAACTTTCTGTTTCTGTCTACAAATTACTGTTTCCCTTTCTTCCTTTTGTCTTTAGCCGGTGTCTTTCGTAGTGGAAATTTTCGCTTTTTGATATAATCATGATAACAACAAATTTGTTACCGAATGGAAGTTTTTAAACAATATGCTGACAAGAACTTAGGTCTATAATATTAAGTTTCGCCCATTTACAGCTAAATTTTGCTAACGTACCATTGGTCCCTCTATCTCCGTTTCTGTCTGCATGTCTGCCCGTTTGTTTGACTGTCTGCATCATTTAGGTACATGGGTGCGTATTCTGAGAAATGTAGCTTAATCTTCTTTAATTAGAAGGTAATAACAGCACACTTGCGATCTTCCATTAGAGTAAATAACAAAGATAAAAGTAAATACTGTTATTTTCGCGTCGGCGGTTCTTATCATTCATCTTCTAAATCGCTTTAAAGACAGGAACTACTTACCTATCATTACAATCCAAAAATGTAATATTTAAAAAAACTGGTAATCTATGCATCCATTCTTAAAGCCATCAATTTTTAAATATGAAAAACAAAAGGGTATAAAATTAAGATAGTGGGAACAAAACCAAATTATTCCAGAGGGACAATGCTTTGAGGCATTGAAAGGTAACCATAAAAGCATGGAAGTGAAAATGAACATTGGTGAAGCTTTCTCCTTGTAGTAGTTTTGAGGCAATTAATGGCTTTGAGAGTATGCATAAAAATTAATTCCGAGAGAGGAAGTCATGCAATAACAGAGATCGATTGGTCTAAAGGTAGATAAATATGTAACACCTCTTCACTGAGAACTACTTTTCCGAGGTAAAAAACAATTTCCTTGCCAAAACAAGAAAATATCCTAAGTAAATGTTTTCTGTTTTTAGAGCATATTGAATCTATCTATAATACTCATTAGAAGTGGCAAACAACCAAGAGTAGAGACAATGGAGCAGAATCGCGTCCATCTGTGCAAATCACATCCCAGATCGTCCGTATCCAGTGACTTCTCACTCCAATTTCCTGCTTCACTCCTGTGTTCATCTCTGCTGGGATTTCGCACCCTTTGAATCTACTTGAGTCTCCTACACTGATATTATTGTATCATGTCTGGCGTTCTCCGTCCATTGTTCACTTTGCAGGCTTTAGCGAGCGCGCGTGTGTGTGTCAGTTGCGTATGTCTGTATGGATGCTTCATGTTACCGGCAATACGCCTGGCTATTGATCGGTTGCCCTCCCATGTTTGTGTATAACACGATTTGGTCTAAGGCAAAGAGGTGCATACATCATTTTAGTAAACAATAGATATAGTAATGAGCAAAGAATTATTAACAAATAAACATAATATTAATAGAGGAACGCCTGCGGAGTGAACCCAGGAAGTGAGTCAGATATGATACGATAAGATCAGAAGAGGACGCCCAAGCAGATTCATAAGGTGTCAAAATCCTGTAGAGATGAAGACAGGAGGGAAGTTGGAAGTTGCAGGGCCGAGTCACTGGAGGTAATTTGGGTGGCTGGAGGTGGAGGCGATTCGGTGCCCTTACATCTACTGTCAAGTAGTATAAGGTCAGCTTTCCTTTCATTAAGTTGTTGATGATGATGATTATCGTTTTACATCTCTTGTTATAATCCATATCTCTGAAGAGTTAAGATACTCAGTATTTTAAATCTCAGGTTTATATAAAGTCTGTTTATATTAACTGACAGAAAGGAAACTATTCAAGGCATGACCCTTTTGAACTTCAAGACATTCAAGTGATTAGTAGCTGCGATACCATGACAATAAAAAAAAAAAAACAATCTTCCAACTCCTCCTTCTGTACTCTTAAGTCAGCTGTTTGGGGCTTGTATTCCTATTTGCAATCTAAGGAGCTCCGTTTGAAATTCCTGCCATTCGGGAATCAGAGAAGGAATTCCTCTAATATTTATTTTGTTTCACTTTATAATAAAGAAATACACACGACTCAGCGCATATATCATGAGATTCTTCAAGGTAGCCTGTTTAGGTAACAGCACGTGAAACTGAAATTATTTACAAGCTCATCGAGCCAAAGTAATCCCGCGTCTTCTAGGATTTGTTGGCGTCTTTTTCAGTTCTAGAAAATAATCAAAACGTATAATTTAGGAAACTCTCCAGTGACCCTGGAGGGAGAGTTAAGTTCCTGGTTCGGCCGGTGTTATTCCTCTGACTGGGAACATCCTCAGATCTCACCTGACGAGGCTCAGGGGAATAGAGTGTTCATTTTTGTGCAATATGCCATTCACAAGGAGTCCTTCATTCCCATGTACCTCTCTTTCTGTTACATCATTTGAAAATGTCTCTAAGCAAATGGAAATATATCAAGACATTCTCTGCTGTATCGGTCTTAATACAAAGACAAAAAAACCAAGAAACTTATTTAATCGCACATCCACGCAGGCAACTTTATATATATCATTGTATGCAAAAATCTTAAACATATATCTGGGAATACACAGCTGTAATGTATAACCACATTTATTTACATTAAGTCCTGAAAATCTTGGCTCTTTCTTCATTTCCGTCCACTAGTTGTATTTTCCGCATCTGAGACTGGTCCTTAAAGTCTCTTCTCTCTTTTATCTCTGTGGTATATTTTTTTGTGTGTGTATTTTGCACTTTGGTTATCGTTACATTTATAGGTTGTGTATTCACTATTTTCTTGTTTTTATACCGAATATTACGTTTGCTGTTGCTTCTAATTGTGATAATTTTCATCGGAATATATTAATGAATATATTCAACCTCTACTGTTTGTAGAAATATTTGTATTTTTTATGATTTCAAGCTTCTGATTATTTAAATGAAACAATTTGTGATGGTCTTCCTTTACCTCAAATTCCATGCGAGTTTGTTCGTCATATTTGCTCCTTTCCAGTCACTCTCTACTCTATGTGCATATTTACACAATAAGTCTAACATCTGCTTAATGATCTCACCTAGATTGCTCAGTATTGTCCTTTCCTCTAAACTCAACAGAAGTGAAGCCCTCTGCTCCTTTGTTCGAGGAAGTTTGCCTCCTACGGATGTCGTGAAAGCTAGACAACAGATTCGAATAACCTCCCCTCAGCAACATTTGTTTACACTAATGACGCATATCTATTCAGAACCATCTATATATGTACAACGCATAAGGATATTCATGCTTGTATGGAGTTGATCATGCTATGTGGTTTCCTTCGTACGAACGCATAGCTATTTGATATTTTCTGTTCGAAAAAAAGCTAATGTAGTTCTGAAACGATGTTTTTACGTAAGTTTCCATTTCTTCAATTCCTGCTAAGGGGCTCGTTTCGCTGTTAGTCGATATATTTCATTAAAACTACACTGAGCAATATTAGTGAGCTCTGAACTTCAGCCAGCTTCTCCTTCCTTATAAAGTACTATAAGAATATTATATATATATATATATATATATATATATATATATATATATATATATATATATATATATATATATATATATATATATATATATATATATATATATACATATATATATAATATACATATATATATATATACATATATATATATACATATATATATATATATATATATATATATATATATATATATATATATATATATATATATATATATATATATATATATATATATATATATATATATATATATATATATATATATATATATATATATATATATATATATATATATATATATATATATATATATATATATATATATATATATATATATATTATATATATATATATATATATATATATATATATATATATATATATATATATATATATATATATATATATATATATATATATATATATATATATATTATATATATATATATATATATATATATATATATATATATATATATATATATATATATATATATATATATATATATATATATATATATATATATATATATATATATATATATATATATATATATATATATATAATATATATATATATATATATATATAATATATATATATATATATATAATATATATAT
>JANJGK010005897.1:0-40000 GCA_039081455.1 Macrobrachium rosenbergii
ATGTGATTCAGTTCTCAAGTTATGCGTTTTCCAATAATAAATCAGTTAATATTTACGTCAATTGCTGCCACTTTTATCCCTTAAACTGCTTTATCAAGGATGAGCCTCTTGCGCACAAAAATTCCACATAAGCCGTGCCATACGAATGCTTAGATTATGTTATGTATGAATGTATGTATGAGCCGTTATCAGCAAAGCCGTTAATTCCAGTGAGGCCTCATAATGGTGGATCCATGGGAGTCATCTGCCAACAATCTATAATCGTAACTTGCCATCAGTCACAACGAGACAGTTCCTGTTTCCATTTTCGGTGCGAATGTTGTCTGGTGTCTTTCGCAGTTTCAAAATCTGCTGATGTTTTTCGAGAGAAGTTTATCTTATTTATTTTCCATTCATCTTCGTAAAATTCGTCACTCGTGACAGAACTAGTTATGTGGCTGATTTACTTTCCTTCAGTTTTGTAGTTTCGTGATGTTCATTTGTCCTTGCTTAAACATGCCCACATACTCTGTGGATAAGAGTTCTAAATTAGATATCCCTTCAAAGTTGTAATATTCAAGTCTCCTGAGGAGACTATTGCGCGATGAGGAATCATCCATAAGCCGATTAAGTTAATGTGGCGGGTGGCATACATGAGGACAGGATATTTCAAGCACGAAGAGTTATGGTGTCGATGCCTTAAACAAATCATCTCAGAGGAAAAAACAAAATGCAATATTTGTTGCTATTAGGGTCTTTGTACCTTCTGACATATTCTTTATAGGCTGTGTTCTCAAATGCATATCTAAAGTGACAAAAAAGAAAGTTGATGTTAGATTTATCATAATTAATAGTAAAATCAGTCACTGAAGTAGTATAATATTAAAGTTAGAAGTAAATGGAAGATTTGATTATTGAAAGAACTCCACAATCAATGTGCAGTTACGATTACTCTCCATTATCCATTTTTAAAAATTGCGCCCAATTTCCAAACTGATGTTTCTTCATCACCTTTTGTTATTCTTTCCTCATCAATTAATATATTACTAGAATGTAGCATGCTGAAGGAAGTCTTAAGGTATGATGCAAGTTTTAGTGAAGACTAATGTTTTCACAACACTAAATTAACCCTGTTAAAACTTTTATGACCATCAGACATTTAATCGCTGTAAATAATTCCATCAATACATAAGGAAAATGAGTAGCGGAGCTTAATCATGACTAGATTGGGTATTTCAGTGCAACTGCCAACCATTCCCTAACATCCAGAATGGTTCTGTTAACCCGAACAGCGATTTATACACTTCGTTATTAGGCGACCCATTGTAGGATCAACTGGGCCAATTCTCGTCTGACAGGGTGATCCATTCCCTATTTCTTTTTTGTCTGTACAAAAACAAACTAAAACACTCCTTCTCTCTCTCTCTCTCTCTCTCTCTCTCTCTCTCTCTCTCTCTCTCTCTCTCTCTCTCTCTGGTTATCTGTGTAAAATAAAATCGTAATCTGGAAAGCCTTGCTATGTGTGTGTCTGCAGGTGCCTGAAATTCTTTCTACTTGGTGGAAATCATTTTTGGGAGACTTTCGAAGGACAATAAAAGCAAATGAATTCAGCCGACATTACAAAGGGCAACTTTAATTTGGACCTCCTCTGAAAAAAACTTACGGGAATGCACAACTAAGCATTGAAATATGTCAATATGAAATGAAAGCAGGATCCGGGGTAAACAAAAAAAGTGTTTGTTCATGACTTAAATGTGAACGTTTTCGTTTGCATGATTTATTACGAACTTTTCCTTAGGAGCTGTGCATATTCGGTGGAAAACGAAGATTGCTTTCTTTTAGAATCTGAAGAACTAACCCTAAGCGTGGTTAAGATCTATGATTAATACATATGATTATTTCTATCATTATAACCTTTACTTAAATTGATAAGCAAAGCCTATGTGAGGCATTCATTCCATATCTGAGAAATATCTTTTCAGAAACTAATTACTCGAATTAACTGAATCAAGTGAGACTTCAAAGCTAACGGTCTGTAATATTCAAGGCAAAACGACGGAGAAAGAAAGATATACAAAAAATATATTTGTTTTTATTATTGATAATGGTTTAGTTGCGTTTTAATATTTGGGATTTAGGCAATATGTTTTTCTAACATTTGTTTAGACGTTATTCATAAACCTTTATTTACAGGGCCAATATTTTCCACCTCATCCTCTCAAAGCTCGAAAACGATTCCGAGTGGAATCGAACAGTGGCAGTAAACATGCTGCGAATCGCCTTTGTGTTGACTTGCATCGCCTTGTGAGATATCCTCCAGGGAACTCTGTGTCTGCTAACAAACATATATCTCCCATTCAATAAGAAGTAAAGAAATACATATAAGAAAATAAAATATATAAAGAGAACAGTTAATAATATCTAGAAACTGGAGAGTTCTAATAGTTCTTCACGTCTATAAAGCAATACAGTGTTTATTATTCTCAGCAGGAAGCCTTCAGCGGGAGATGAGAATAAGATCACGTCTCATCTATCTGCGAGAACAATGGATTGCCATTGCTGAAAACTCGGGCGGTTTTTCCCAGAGGAGTCAATCCATAATCGCTTTACAAACTTCGAGAAAACTCGAGGGACATTCTCCGCTTTTTGTTCTTTCACCAGGGCAAGAGCAGGGAGATTTATGATTCGTTTTATCCATTTACGTTTTCGCATGTTGTTCCATCTATATGATACACACACACACATATATACTGTATATATATATATATGTATATATATATATATATATATATATATATATATATATATATATATATATATATATATATATATATATATATATATATATATATATATATATACTTCTGGCTGACATCAGGACTGAACTCCAGTCTCTTAATGAAAGGTCAGGGCGCTACCAATTGACCAACGCAGGTCACAAAAGAGGTTGGAAGCTAAGTACTTCTGTACCTGAGGTTTTTCCTGAGCAGGCTGGTGTCTAATGTACCAACAAATTTTACCCAACTTCCCAACCCCCAGTGAGTCAGTGGATAGAATTTCATTCATATTGCCATTTCAGCAGGATTATGATGGAACTAATGGACGCATGAGCACTTGTTTCACAGAGATAATTTTCTGACTTGCATCGGGATCGGAATTTACAGTAGTTTCTCCAATAAAAAGCCAGGGAGTTACCAATTGACCCACGCAAGTCATAAAAGAAGTTGAAACGTATCAAAATTCATATAAAAGCTAACCAATTAAAATAAAGCCCATGAGAGCAAAGACATTACTGCAAGGTTTAGACATCCGCGAGCAATATGGTTATGATATAGATAAGAGTAACATAAAACAAGAAACAGAAATTATTGGAGATAATAGTATTCGAAAGAAGTTAGGATGATGAGCAGAACGCAATCCCATCACGCCACTATCGTCAAGAGATCAAAGAATTGCTCAGTTGTAATAAGAATTAGAGTTCCATACATGAAACCTATTAAACAGAAAAAAAATTTAAGAGCAAATATAATTGGAACGGGAAACCAAATTCCCTTTTGTAGATTTTGACAAACAATCCGTATTACCAAGACACCAGAATGAAAATCCTATGAGGGTTTGTAAAGTATAGTTAAAGCTTAAATATTTTTACTCCAAAAGATTGTAATGCAAATTCTCTTCATAAAATGAATGCCTTTCTAAAATAACAACAAATGTAAAAGACTAATTACTGTTGTGTACATTTGTGCATGTTTATTTATTTGCAATGACAATACTGTATTCAAATTGCTTTTGGAACAATATAAAATTTTTGTTGTTCAGAGGATAGTTGTAAAAAAGGAACATCACCGAATTTCCGTAAAAATAAAGCAAACTGAGAGTTTATTCCAAAAGGAAATGAATGAACCTTCCGCGAAAGAATTATCATTCAAAGAAATCCTAATGTGAGATACACAAACCGAAACGTAACCCGGCTGTGAATGAAAACGCAGCGTTCGTCCAAAACCTCAAAATATCCTCACGCAGAAGGCTTAGTGGTTTCGAGGCACAAGGTAATAAAACAGATAGATTTTAATGAAATTCTGATTGCGTTTTAGTTTCCTGTATAAGAAAATCAATGAGATGGCTATATGTCTGTCCGTCCACATGTTTTCTGTCCGCCCTCAGATCTTAAAAACTACTGAGGCCAAAGGGCTGCAAATTGGTATGTTGATCATCCACCCTCCAATCATCAAACATACCAAATGGCAGGTCTCTCGCCTCAGCAGTTTTTTTTTTTATTAAAGGTTAAAGTTAGCCATGATCGTGCGTCTGGCACAGCTATAGGTGCCAACAACACATGCCACCACCGGGCCGTGCTGAAAGTTTCATGGGCCGCGGCTGAGAGTTTCATGGGTCGTGGCTGAGAGATTCATACAGCATTATACGCTGTACAGAAAACTTGAATGCGCCGAAGAAACTTCGGCGCATTTTTTACTTGAGAATTCAGAACATTCTTTTACTGAGTAAATCCTGATTGAGTAAACAAAATAAACATCATTCCCTCCCGGCCACATTTTCTTTTAAACAGTCAACTTTCTCTTTGCCTTTCTTCGTCAGATTTTGCAAGACATGGTATCCTGTGTGTATGTGCCTTTGTGTTTCCAGAATAGCAACCTGAAGTCCCGTGTTATAAGAATGGCAAGATCTAAGGTAGAAATGTACATATGCTGAAGGGACGAAAACTAGGCTGTTATTACTAACGAAGTCAGGAAAGACCAGATACCTACTTTTTCCACGTCAGAAGATACTTGACAGACCCATTCGTTGTATAACCTTCTGGACATAATCAAAGTTATTGTAGTTGATTTATTCCTCTAGAAACCGTCTCAACATTATCGAAAACAGAGGTTGTAGAAATTTCAAATTCTTTGTAACTGGATGCATACGGTATTTGTATATTTTATTACTGAAGAATTATGTATACTGTGATTCTTTATGAATCAAGTATAGTAAGATTAACATTTAAAGTCATAAGATCTGGTTCACAAGCAATGTTGACATCAGCAACCTTTCAACAAGCAGAACATTCAAAGGGCAAGGTCAGCGTTAAGAGGCAAAATGTGGATGCATGCTCTGAACTGACCTCCATTACTACTGACATTCAAAATGCTCGAACTGATGACCTTAGTGACCTTGTTTAGAAAGCTCCCTCAAAACAGAATTCTTAGAAATAGGAATATTACAAAAAGAAATCAATAAGAGTAAAACAATAATAAGAATAACAAACAAAAGTAGACAAAAGAATACAAAAAACCAATTAGCTTATCCTTGTAAATTTAAATATTATTGAAGAGATAAACTGAACCTACTGAACCTATACTAATTCTTCTTCCATTACCACATGAAGTGACGGATATGCCGTAGATTAAAGTATGTAATAACAAAAGGAGTCTAAATAAAAGATAAAATCTAATCTTTCAGTTATTAAAAGAATGTACAACAACAGTCGCGAATTTTCACGCTTTGCCTGAGGGAGTCACCCAGAGCCTTTTTCGAGGAATTTTCCCCCTCATTCCTGAGCAGCACTTTGTTGTTTTCACCAGGAAAGGCTTTACTTCCGGTTATTACAGAATAAATATCGCTTTAGCTCTTAGCGTTCCATTTCTTTTTGCCCTCGTGTTTTATATGGATGAATGGTTGCGTATTATTTTTCTTCTGTATATAGTTTCTTTCGTACTCAACACAGACACAGATACACACGCAAGCTCACATACACACACACACACACACAAACACACACACACACACACACACACACACACACACACACACACATATATATATATATATATATATATATATATATATATATATATATATATATATATATATATATATATATATATATATATATATATATATATATATATATATATATATATATATATATATATATATATATATATATATATATATATATATATATATATATATATATATAAATATATATATACATATACTGTATATATAATGTGTGTATGAATGTGGGGTAAGAGTGCACATGAGCACACATGCGTACATGCAGTTGTGTATATACGAATTCTTAAAGAAAATTCTTAACTTTCCAGTTCTTTGTTTCTGCTCCAAACTCCAGCAGCTCGTTTGGGTGTAACCCAAAACGCACTGAGAATCCCCTCATCTCCCAACAGCCCCCGAAAAACCTCCAAAAAATGCAGCCTGTTAAGGTATTCTTGCCTCCTGAACCTGACTTATAACAAAATGCTGAGCAAAGGTTTCCGTCAATCTGAGATTCGCCAAAGCCGCAAACCCGAGACAGCGCTCCTTCGTCAAATCCGGCCTCGAGAAGGGAACTGGAATTCGCTCATGCGCATAAATGTTCTGTAGAGTGAAACCCACGAGCTTTATTAAGGTCGTATAAATTGATGATTTTCATGCGCAGTCAGATGGGACAGGCAATCTTCCCTGTCCAGCACATTCCAGATGGAAACAATAAAAATGAGAGGGAAAAGAAAGTGGGATTAACTTGATGGAATCAATAGACAGATCTTTAAAGGAAGAGAGATTTCAAGATCCAGGGAACATGGAAAGTAGAATGGAAATCCAAAGCCCGTCAAAGAAAACATCAGATACCATCAATGCAACGCACCCATCGTAAATAGATGCTCGGGGATATTCACCTCGCTCTCATCATAAAAGTAATGAGCCGTGTGGTGGAATGCAATAGAAACATCTAGTGTCTTGAAACGATCAGGGATCGAAAAGTATTCTTTCATATGACGCAATTTTTCTTATTTTTGACTGGGGGGCGGGGGGGGGGGGGGAGGCCCGGGGAGAGTCCAAAATAGTGAAGAGGTTTAGATGAAGTTTACTTTGCTCTTTGAAAATCTGTGAAAATTGTGAACTCGAGAGTCAGACTTTTGATCTTTTTTGTTTTCATAGGTAAAACTTCAATGATTATGTTACTCAGCAGGTTCTGAATATATTGACCATTGTTTGTGTAACGCCACGGGGAAAGGCTCACCATGTTAACCAAACTAGATAATCTTTTTGAGATTTTTAGCCCATTTTGGTCAGGTGACATTGTCACACCCGTCAAGCAGCCAATTCCCACATTTAGTGCATGGAAATCGGTATTCTTCTCATTAAACCGTCAGGCGTCTGATCTCTCCTCCACAGGCAGCTTTGGAATTTTTCTCTTCTTTGTTCTCCGACTCCCTGTAGACTTCCACCCTTTAAAAGGGGAACCCTTCCCCTACTACTGCTTGTTCTTGCTCTCTTCTTCTCTGGGCTAGATAGGGATATCAGGTTGCCTAAACCTTCGGCGCATCCATATAATGGTGGAAATGATTGACTTTTGTCAACAAACAAATGATTTTGAAACAGTCGATGGAAAAGAAAAAGTCACAAGTACTAAAGAATCTACTTGCGTCCAAAACTAGCAAAAATATATATATATAAAGAATTGAAACTGGGAAAAGTACAACAGCATTAAAATGAAAGAACAAGAGACAATGGAAAGATGAAAGAGAAATAATATGAAAGAATGAAAATCGATATGAGAAATGAAATATGTGCAGTCTATCAACCATTTAGAATTTACGCACTGAATGATTACAAAAAAAAAACGAAAGGTATTTCGGGATTTCCGTGAAAAGAGATAACATTCTATAAATGAGAAGTAATCAAATCAATCCAATATAGATATGCAATAAAAAACTATAGGGCTGAAATTATTAAGCAGTCACTATCAAAGTGAAATAATCAATATAAGAAATCTATATAGATGATATATGTAAACGACACGGTGAAAAGGAAAAACATAAAAACATCAGAAGCGGATGCACCTTTAATTAGAAATATCGAGAAACTTTCAACAAAAGACAATGGTGGAAACATTACCCCCACAATTTCGTTGTGGACTTACGAAATGGGAAAAGTTAGAGGACCGCGAAATTGGAACAAAGTTGTTTTAAGACCGTCACGAAAAATTCATGAAAATCATATGGCACAAATGAATGGTAGCTTCAAATTCATTGCACAAGCCCAATGCGAGCACGAGTGAAATAATAATACATTCAGCAAATGCATATTTGCACTGGATGATCTGAGGAATATTAAGACTAGAAATTCTCTTCTTTCTCTTCTATCTCTCTCTCTCACTTCTCATTCTATTCACCCTCCCGCATGAGCGGAGTAAATTGGATAGCAGGTGCCTTCAGCCTCTTTTGTCTTAAGCAAGACCGCATAATAAAGACTTGAAATAACACGCAAAATATTATAAAAATGTAATGTAAAGGCTCACATAAAGGAAACCCATATGGGTAACAAAGGATGATCGACTAATTAAATTCAAAAATGGGTATTCTCATGATACACTTTCGTTTCAATAAAACAAAATTATTCACATGTTTATAACACCAGAAAAATATTACATTATATATATATATATATATATATATATATATATATATATATATATATATATATATATATATATATATATATATATATATATATATATATATATATATATATATTGTCACGTTAAGTGATGGTTTTGCGGGAACTGCTGGTTCCCTGCTCGTTCCCTTTTGTGGATTGCTGCCTCCTTACCTTCAAGTTTTTTTTGCTTTGATGTTCTCGTCGGTGAGCTGCCGTTTTTCTTTCGCCAGTCGGGTCTGGTAGGGCAGCGGAAGTAGCGGCAGTGGCAGCAGCAGCAGGCAGTTTTTGGAGTCGACTTTGGTCGAGTTTTTGAGCAGCAAATTGGAGCACGCCTACGAAGTGGAGCACGTCGTAGAGGTGGAGTGTGACCATGAGTAGTCGTGTGACCACGAGCTGCTCATCTTTGATGACAGCGTGAGGCTGTCCTGACGTCTCCATCGGGGTTTTCTGGTTGATGGGTTTTTGTCCCTGTTGTGCAGCTGAGGGCTGTCTTGGTGCCCCGATGGAGGACGTATGTTTGTTTTTTTTTTTTTCTGCCTGCTGTTGTTTATTTTTGCCTTTTTTTTCTTACAGCTACTTTTTGTTTGTTTAACTTGATTTTGTTTGGAGCTGCCTTTTGTTCCATTTTGTATTTATGGTTTTTATCTTTTGCCAGACCTGACTCACTTGTAAATATTGTAAATAAATTAATTTTAAGCTCATTTTATTGTTTTTGTTGTTTTCCCCTCCTTTGTTTGTTGCATCTGCCGTCAGTCATGACAGCCCCGTCCTGAGTATATTAAAGAACCTGCATAACGGCCCACTCGGGTCGTTACATATATATATATATATATATATATATATATATATATATATATATATATATATATATATATATATATATATATATATATATATATATATATATATATATATATATATATATATATATATATATAATTATGATCTCGCTTTTCGAGATCGACAGGTTCTTTACTGAAACAAGCAGTTGGGCTGAAATGACTGACGAGAGGTAACAAACAAAGGAGAGAGGAGCAGAACAAATACAAAAAGTTACCTAAAAATTAATTTTTTAAAAGTTTTTACAGTTTGTACAAATGAGTCAGGTTCACAAAAAACATCACTGAAAATGGTTCAGTAGCAAAATTCCAAAATGCATCATCAAAAGTAAATAGTTACACTGAAAAATGAGACAACTTTAAAACAAAACACTCATTCATAATGGGTTAGCAACAAAAATAAATACTTACATCATAAATGAGCATGAAAATTAAGTCATTACTCCACATTATTCAAAATACACATTTCATGAGCAGCATAATAAATTACGTTAAACAGTCAGTAAAGCAATAAACAATTACATGAAAAATGCAAACAGTCGGAGTTACATAAACATTCGCAGACGAAGCTGTATCACAGGAAGACTGCAGGACAACGAAGACAGAGCCGACACGGCAACCATCTACTCCTCAAGCACAAGTCCTCCAACTCCAGGCACACATGACGGAGTCGCAGACGAAGCTGTATCACAGGAAGACTGCAGGACAACGAAGACAGGGCCGACACGGCAACCATCTAGTCCTCAAGCACAAGTCCTTCACGGGTCTGCTGCCGGGACCTGACTCTCAGGTACGGATACCTGCTGCTGCTACTCCAACTGGCTTGCTGCTGCCCTCAACCTGGCTCGTTGCTGCTACGAACCTGACTGGCGAAGTCTGACGCCATTCACCAGACGACAGCTCGCCAGCAAGAAAAAAAAAACAAAAAAAACAAAAGGAAGCAACAACCCACTAAGGGAACAATCGACAAACGATTGTTCCTAACATATATACATATACATATATATATATATATATATATATATATATATATATATATATATATATATATATATATATATATATATATATATATACACACACACAGACACACACACACACACACACACACACACACACATATATATATATATATATATATATATATATATATATATATATATATATATATATATATATATATATATATATATATATATATATATATATATATATATATTGCAATATAGAAAACTTATTTCCAAGCAACTTCACCTGTTTTATCATTATAATGTGACTGATAGAGAATACAATTAATTTTAATTATTTCTGAAACAGGAAGAAGTATGGATTCATTCGCCCTTTCACCAGTTCTTCACCTTTCCTTCTCTCTGTTCAAAATGACTGCCTAAAATTCTGATTTCTAGGTGTGGCCTCTGAAGATGCAAATTCCTCGCCAGTGTCGGACGACCGGAAGGGGAGGAGCCAAAAAGAGAAAGTCTGGCTGCCCTGCCACGTGGGAATGACCCACGTGAACAATGCTTCATTGCACAAGGCAGAGATTGACCTTTGCACCACCTACCTGGATGCCAAGGCGTATTTCCCCTAGGTCATAAATGGACCATGCAACAGCAGTCAGAAAGAGAAACGCTCAGAACCCCACTAAGGACAGATGTCCTTACTTTTGCTGTCCCTTGTACCCTCCACGTGTTCGACACCATGGTTCGAACCAGTGCATTTTTGTCGTGGTCTCCTTTCATTTTCCTCCCTCCAGCGCCGGCGCCCCTGTTGGATGAGGACATCGTCATCTTGACGAAGGTAATTTACTAGAATAAGGTGTCTTAGTCAGTCACGATCCTGTGAGATCATTTTCAGTAATTGTGTTGACGCATCAAGTGTTAACGTAATTATGCATTTAGTGTTAAACTGAATTATTTGGCACCATTTGTGTATTCCCTCAGTTCTCTTTGGGCATCTTATTATTATTGCATTCTTGCATCTCTTTCAGATCAGCTTTAGCAGTGGAACCAATCTCGGCTCTATCCCCATGTGCAGTGGCCTTATGCCATCCCCTTAACCTACCTCTCTGCAATGTCCCTGTTAGGAAGACATCATCGGTGTAGAATATTGCCCCTGTGTAGAATTCATTCATTTAGCAAGATCCTGTTATGCCTGCCCCATAACTCTTCATTCTTCTGATCTCTGTTTATTATGTAAATAAAATTAATTAATAGAACCTTGAGTTTGCATAATCTTCCTTCACATGAAGAAGGCCATAAGCCAACAGTTTTTCCATGATTTATTCTTTTACAGAGTTGCCTTAATCAGTCTATTTAGTCAGATGTTTTAGTAAAATGCAATAGATTTCTTGATAATGTAAAGAACTCCCTGGGATTATCCGTTGCCGCCCAGAATGAAATAAGTATCAAAGGCAAATATGTAGCAATATATATATGTATATGTATATGTGTATATATATATATATATATATATATATATATATATATATATATATATATATATATATATATATATATATATATATATATATATATATATATGTTTAAAAAATCACGGTAGATGCACGTGACTTCAGTGCATAAGCGAATCCCACAGAAAAATGACAGGCAGAAGACCAAGTGGTTTTATGTTTATTAATGCATCGTCTGGGCACAAATGAGACACAGATGAAAAGAAGGTTACAAAGTAAACAAAAAGAACATGAATTCCAGATGGTCAATTGTCAAAAGGTAATAAACAGAAAGATAATCCAGGATAATCCGGGATCTAGCTGTCACAAAATAAAACCATAGACCTAACTACAAGAGATACGGAAGTTAGCCATACAAAATCCAAATAAATATGTAAAAAATTAAATACCAGATGGTTAATTGCCAAAGGGTAATAAACAAAAAGGTATTCTAGGAAAATCCGGGATCACGCATGATCCACGATTTTCCTGGAAGAGGCCGAAGGTAGAGAGAGGTCAAGAACACGAAGGCCAGGCTACATGGGAGATGGAGGATAAGGATTTATGAATCCAGCACACGGAATCGGATCAATAAGGTCTTTAATTCCCATTCCAGATGCATATAAATTCAACAAGAATGCATGTCTGGTCATTATACAGCCACTGAACGATGAGGACAGTTAAACCCTGAAAGATTATATCTTCTGCGAATAAAATCTCAGTAAAATACCATCCTGTTTAATTGAGGTCTTCACACACACACACACACACACACACACATATATATATATATATATATATATATATATATATATATATATATATATATATATATATATATATATATATATATATATATATATATATATATATATATATATATATATATATATATATATATATATATATATATATATATATATATATATATATATATATATATATATATATATATATATATATATATATATATATATATATATATATATATATATATATATATATATATATATATATATATATATATATATATATATATATATATATATATATATATATATATATATATATATATATATATATATATGTATATATACATATATATATTCTTACATTCAAGTAAGACGGCTGACCAGCGTCATGGGACTGCAATGGCGTCCAATCTAGCATTCCTCACTCTCAATAACCCCTCCTTTTACCAACTCTCTGTGCTGCCATATCTCTCTGTGCCTTTAGGCTTGTGGATGTAGCCACCGCCAACTTGTGAAAGTTATCCTAAGGTTACCCCCTTGCCCAGTCCAGAGAAGCATGGCCCAGAGAGACTATTCATTCTACTACGAGGAGCTGTTTCAAGCGGAAGTTATTCCTGCTCTACCTCACAGAAGCTACCATTTGCCTTGTGCCACGTGAACCAATTTTGGGACCCCAACTCATAAAGGAGGGATAATTTTGGATACCCAGGGTAAGTCTAAAACGTGCATGGAAATTCGGTGGCCCATTTTCTGTCGACTATATTCTATTTTCCTTATTTTTATATAAAAAAACTTTCCCAAATCCCCGTGGCCTCTCACATGTATCTCTCTCTCCCTTGTCACTCTATGTCACACCTTAGACCCAATACCTCTCTTCAAAGCCAAAGCCTCCCACTGCTTGTATGCTTAGTTAATTTCAAGATTTGAAAGTGATACTAAGACGTCTTTTACCTGGCTGTTCTGTCCATGTGCCGCTTGAGTGGTTAGGCATTTGGGGGTGATATTGTAGAAGCTGGGATAGCTCGATGATATATATTTAGAGCTTTAATGCATGCTGTTCATAGAGGTAATTCGACACCTCTCGTTTTCAGAGGGATGTTTTTACCACGATGTAAGTCCATCTCAGCCCGTACACCGCCACCTGTCTGTGTTCCACGCGTGGCGAAACAAGGGAATTTTACCTCTTTACAGCACCTCCAAATATTTATCATTTCATTTCATATATTTTACTAACACGCGTGTCAGTTGTATAACTCTTTGTGGACTATTGTTATTATTTGTTAGGTAAACGTTTATCGTTAACTGAGTATAATTAGACCGAACAGTAAGTTGACGAAGGGAGCAATCAAGGTTAGAGTTCCCTGTCTTTTTATTCTTCTTTGTTCATGTTGTATTACAGTCAGCCATTTTGTAGCATTCCGATGCCAAGGCCATAGCTCGTAAGTTAAGAAAAATAATTTATATATATATATATATATATATATATATATATATATATATATATATATATATATATATATATATATATATATATATATATATATATATATATATATATATATATATATATATATATATATATATATATATATATATATATATATACATACACACATAAGTGTGTGTGTATGTGCGTGTGCGTGCGTGTGTGCTTGTGTGTGAGTGTGTGTGTCTTCACCTTTTGCATGGGACTGCCATACGGGGAAGGTCTTCTAATATCTCAGTAACTCCTTAAGTGTGAGGTTGCACGCCCAACGCCTTTTTATTTATTCCAACATACACTAGTACAAATTTACATCCTCAGACCTAGAAACCGTGAACTGCTCTCTGCACCACTCAGCTAAGACGCCCACTTTGCCTGATTACATCAAATAACCTTCATGACTGTAATAATCGAAGAGAGAAAAGGATATTATGTCGCGACGCACTCTTTCTCAACATTATTTTTTCCTCATTCTCATCAAACTTGAAAAAGCAGATTACACCTGGAATTATGACTTATGTAATTTTCGAGATGGATTTTGTTTAATCAAATTTCTCTTTTAATCAAATCCTCCGGTAATATTCAGTTATGTTTGACGTCGTACAAATGGCAGCTCACTTTACAAAAAGACATCAGTAACAGAAAAGGCTATAACGAAAGTGGCAGTCAGAATGATATATTAATAAAACAATTAAAATAATATATCGAAAATAATAATTATATTTATCAGAATATTAATTTAAGTGGTATTAACGATATTCCATATAATAATAAAAAAGATAAGACGATAATGTGATGATGGGACAGCAAAATAGTTTTGCCGATTAAACTGAAATTGCCCATCTACAAACGAAATAACATCGATAGATATTTAAAAAAAATAAAATGATTTTCAAAAAATATCTCTCGCTATCTTAAACAACGGGAAAAAGATTTCTAAGATAAATATAAGAAGGCGCTAACGGACGCAAAAAAAAAAAAAAAAAAAACAATTGAGAAAGTGTCACCAAGATAAACTTTCTTTTATTTCAGCTTTCCCCTGATACCTTTCACTTTCGTTTTGTTATAGATTTCCTTTCCTTCTATTTTTACTGCCAAGAAAAAAAGAGATTTGGTCTTTTTGGTGTTGATTAATGCTAGTTTCTTCTCACTTTCCTTCAATATCCTACCTAAATAAAAAAGGAAAATGAATGCAAATGCGAGAGAGAGAGAGAGAGAGAGAGAGAGAGAGAGAGAGAGAGAGAGAGAGAGAGAGAGAGAGAGAGAGATGTAGAACTAATACAAATATTCATTTTGATCTTCGGGAGGGACAATTTGAACTCTGAAAATTTGAGTCTTGTTGTCAAAACTGAATCTTAGGGAATTCCTGAATATCGAGCAGCTGCAGAGACAAAAAGAAATGGAATGGCAGACACTGAGGAGGAAGAGCTGATCCTTGGGAAAATATGCTACCATTTCTACAAAAGGTATAAGCACTAATATGCTCATATAATATAGATGTCATTAAGAATTCTATTGTCGCTATTCAAGAAAATTCTTTTGGGGTCTCAAGAGTAAGTCATGGTTAGAGCTTTCTACGAGACTGGAATGAAAAAATCATTCTTGTTTTCTCTTTGCAAATTTTATTGGTCTTCTACTGTTAATGTTATCGTTCATATATTGTTACTTCAAGAATTCTGGCTAGAATATCAACAATTATTTTTCTCTTCAAGAAGCTACGAATTTGCTTTAAATAAAATGCAACAATTTTTCCTTCGTTTTCTTTCCATCACAAAAAAAGAATGTTTATTTTAATTCGACACTTTTAGTTAAACCTAGAGGGATGGATATTTTGGTGTCAATAAACACTTGAAAATCTGCTGATACAGATATGGATCATGAAGTTCGGTATGCAGAAAGGTCACTCATGCTGTTAACACAAAACCTCCGAGGTCGACTTGATTCTTTGTTCTGCAGGTTCCTTTGAATTCTCTTTTGAATTAATATTTCAAATATTTTCCTGTGTAAAAAATGAAAACACGTTTTTCCTGAATTTTCCAATGAAACAACAAATACTACATACTTTAAAATGACGTCAATGAAATAAGCCGTATTAAAATTTTGTTACTTTTTCCCTCATTTATCTCGCATTCAGTATTTGCATATCTCTTATCGCAACTATCTTCATTTGCTTTCCACTGATAGCTTTCCTTTCTTTTTCTATCTCTTTCTCTCTTTCTGTTTTTAGAGGGGTTGCATTAGGAGTTTCCATTCATACGATCGATCATTTGAGACAATTTTGTTGCACAATTTGTTGCATCAAATGAACTCACCTCTAATTATTGAGGAAAAGCGAAAACTCAATGACACTTCGCTTGTGTCAAAGCAAATGGCCATATTTTTGCGCACTAATTACTCATACATTGGATAATGATGACTTTGTGAGAGTTTTTTAATTGCTTAAACCTATATCTATGCACATGATAACTGTTTCATAAGTTACTGGAGTGCATATTATAACCCTTGAAAGTTTCTGTAATTACATTTTTAAGTAAAGCCCCAAAGTCATAAAAATCCCAGAATATCTTCGTCATTGTGAGAAATTCTGTGTTCGTATTCGAAAAAGAAAAAAAGAAAATCTAAGAACAACCAATAACTAGCATCCAGTTTCCCTCTTGCGTTTGTCTTAGAGCCCACTTAGAGTAGCACTACACACTCTACAGCTTAGGAAGGCAGCCATATCTTTTGGTCCTTCCAAGAATATTGTCCTTTCAAAGCTACTCATGCTGACACAGCCGAGGCTTTGGGACGAGTCTTCTTCGTCGAAGTAGTGGAAGAACCGACTTCTGGAGTGGAGGAGCAGAACCATAGATTCAGTGTTACAAGGTCTCATGAACATTCTGTCTGCTTCATTTATGACAAAAAATAGAAAGAGATTTCACCGCTACCTCAAAATGTGCCGTAATTGGTTTTCCTATTTAGAATGATTAAAAATTGTATAAATGTATTTCTTATGAATGTTCTGTCCTTTTCCTCTTATTTTCATTTTAATAGTTGCTCTCAGGTTCCAACTTCTTTTAGACTTGTATGGCCCAGTGGGTAACGCCCTTGCTTTCCACCTGAGAGACCTGGGTTCGATCCCGACGTGAGTCAGAAATTTATTTCTGTTCCACACGTGATTGTGTGTTGATGATTTCTATCTTATTCACTCAGAAGGGATAATTCGAATGAAATGTTTTCTATTGGGTCATTGCTGAGTCGGGAAGTTGGGGAAAACTCGCTGGTATGCAAGCAGTTAGCTTGCCCAGGTAATTCCTTGGGTGCAGTTGCTCTCAGGTTCCACTTCTTTTAGACTTGTATGGCCCAGTGGGTAACGCCCTTGCTTTCCACCTGAGAGACCTGGGTTCGATCCCGACGTGAGTCAGAAATTTATTTCTGTTCCACACGTGATTGTGTGTTGATGATTTCTATCTTATTCACTCAGAAGGGATAATTCGAATGAAATGTTGACTATTGGGTCATTGCTGAGTCGGGAAGTTGGGGAAAACTCGCTGGTATGCAAGCAGTTTGCTTGCCCAGGTAATTCCTTGGGTGCAGTTGCTCTCAGGTTCCAACTTCTTTTAGACTTGTATGGCCCAGTGGGTAACGCCCTTGCTTTCCACCTGAGAGACCTGGGTTCGATCCCGACGTGAGTCAGAAATTTATTTCTGTTCCACACGTGATTGTGTGTTGATGATTTCTATCTTATTCACTCAGAAGGGATAATTCGAATGAAATGTTGTCTATTGGGTCATTGCTGAGTCGGGAAGTTGGGGAAAACTCGCTGGTATGCAAGCAGTTAGCTTGCCCAGGTAATTCCTTGGGTGCAGTTGCTCTCAGGTTCCAACTTCTTTTAGACTTGTATGGCCCAGTGGGTAACGCCCTTGCTTTCCACCTGAGAGACCTGGGTTCGATCCCGACGTGAGTCAGAAATTTATTTATATATATATATATATATATATATATATATATATATATATATATATATATATATATATATATATATATATATATATATATATATATATATATATATATATATATATATATATATATATATATATATATATTGTTACGTGTGAGGGTCTTGGCTGATCATGTATTATTCAATTTACGTAATTTTTCCGGCCCTGCAAACCAAGATTACACGTAACCTGCCACTTGAAGCCAAAAGTTAACCTCAAAGACAGTTGTTAATTAGCCAAAGGTTGCCAGTTAAGGGTAATTAACCTTAACAAGAATATTTGAGATGAATTTGATTTTAACCGCAACGGTTCTTCCAAACATTTGGACGCGAGGCATACAAAAGCATCGAGATTTAACCTGATTTTGCTTACCCTAAATGCTAGGTATTTTACTGGAATAACGGGGTTGAAGCTAACAATATAATAATTTGGCTTAATCTAGACTTAGTAAACACATATACCCTAAGTGGTGGCTGAAGGAAGAAAACAGAGAAAAAATGTGAAATACAGAAAAGTACTAGTCAATCGACGAAGCTTCAACAAGAATCGGACTTACCGTGAATGTCGAGTCGCTGCGCAAACGAGGGACCTCAGGAGTCGTATTCTGGCAGTCTTCCCAATTCACTAATTAAGATAGACGTAGGAGTAAAAGTAATAAAGAACAAAGAATATCGTTTGGGCACGCACGCAGAATCACCCTGGTTCAGTGACCGCGTGACTCTCTCTGACCGACCTCGCTTCGTTCCCGCCAGATGAGGCGGCCTCTTGACATACCGCCCCGGGCAATCCGACCTTGACAAAGGCATCGCCGAATGCATAGAATAAAGCTTAAGGGCCACCATAACTAGGGGTCATTGAGCGTAAACCCTCTCTGAGGCTTAGGTCCCTAATGCCCTAGCATATTTTGTTTATAAACTGTCCAGCCTATGCGGCGCCATTTGTCTACTGCGGTGATTGTTATTTTTGAATTGTCTAGCCTACCGGCGGGGCAGAGATGTTCTCTGTCGAGGTCAATCTGACTAATATTCCTACACCTAAATACATCGAGGGCGAACAGCAGTAATATTTATAAAAGCTCCCCCCCTTAAGAGGGCCTTCACTCCCTTTTCGGGCGTGAAGGTCTATACTAAGCAAGCTGTTCGCCTCTCGTAGGTTACTCTCCTTCCCCTGAGCATATTAGTCCTGGTTAGCCTACTTAGCTACAGAACTACCTAACCCTAGATAGGATACGAGCTGTATTCACTACTTTACCTAATTCTAATAGTACTAGAAGGTGCTTACGGTTATTATAGGCTACCTCCTTCAATCATGATGTGTTTTAGACCTAGCCTAGTGGTACATTCTATGATATTCCCTAGCCTAACCTATCCTAACCCGACCGTAGCACCAACATAAGAGTTAGTATTCTAACTAAATTACAACATGGTTTATGTTTAATACAATTAAAAATTACTAGTTAATTCATGAGGATTGCCTCATATGATAAATGGGTGGGTGCCTCACGGAGGTCTTAAGCCATGCGTGTCCTGAGCATCGTGGCTCAGTTCACAATAGTTAAGATTATTGAAATTAGTTAGGCTACTTACGTGATTGCTGCGGCTCGGTGGTAAGTGGAAGGAACAAGGTTACTAAATTGATGTACCGTACTTTAAGGCGGCCTAGGCTATGTACAAGTAAAAGGAAGAGATCACACTGGCTACCTCCTCTGGGCAAGGGGCCAGGATCACTCTTAGATGTTAGGGCACTGTGCCGAGAGGGCACTAGTGCCAGGATGAGCTTATAGCTCGGCAACTACTGGGCTCTCTTCCGCCCCTTCTTCTTCTTCTTCGGGTTCCTCCAAGGCCTATCAGTAGCCGGCCTAGGAGGTGATGAGAGCACCGACTACGGGGACAGGCCAGAACGGCTAGCGGGCGCGAAGTCAGGGGCAACTGCAAAAGCTGCGGGAGGACTCCTTACTCCGGCTGCTGCGACAACCGGAGCGAGAGCGATCTCGACTTCTGCGTCCGAGGATGCCAGTTCCTGGTCTTCCAAAGAAGGGGTACCCTTTCGATCCTCCAGGGGTTCATCCCCTGGAGTCAAATTTTGCAAAGAAGAATTTTGCAAAGAAGCAGTTTCGGGTGCTGGAGGCTCTCCAGTCGCGATGATCAACTGCATGGGGAATCCTAAATCTCCCGGAGGAGGATTCGCCTCATGATTTAGACCCGGCATAGGGGCCTTTTCCATTGGTAGCTCAACGTCCGTGGCGGACAGAGTCTGGCACTGCTCAGTGCTCGCAAGTGGCACTGGCAGCAGTTGAGGGTCAGGCATGCCTGACAAGGGGTCCGGAGGTGCAATACCTCGCGGACGACTTGGGTTTGGCTGCGGCAGAGATTCCTGCCCCAGCAGGAGATCGTAGCCTCTCCTAGAGTTTTGTTCGGGGGCGTCCGCTGGGCGTCGCTTGCTTGGGCAGCCCTCCCAATTTGTGGAGTGGTCTGCCAGCTTGCACGTCCTGCAGCGGTACTGCTCCTCCTGAATCTCTCTTCGGGGAGAGGGAGGGCCTCTTGGTGGGCCAGCCCTTCACAATTGGAGAGGGCTAGGCATGGAATAGTTTGGGTTGTGCCCCTACCGCGGACCACTTTGGTGGGCGGAAGGTGGAGGTTTGTCACTATTGAGAGTGTTAGATGGGGCCTCCGTGGAGGAGGTAACGCGGCTGCGGAGTGGCGTTGGTGACGGGCTTTCGCAGAGAAGATCCCGACCCAACAAGAAGACCACTCCGGGCCGAATTCCACCTACCACGCCAAGGCGGTGGGGTATCGTGCCCCAAGGTGTCATTACCTGGAGTTGGACCGTAGGAACGGTAATGGTGTGGCCCTCTATCCACTTCATTTCCCACCGCGTTTCTTCATCAACCACAGCACCGGCTGGCACTTGGGCCCTAGTGATCAGGCTAATGTCTGCCGCAGTGTCTACTGTGACCGGAAGGGTCACTGGCAGGCTAGTGCTCTGAAGAGGGGCCACCGAGATGAACTGGGTTTCCAGTCTCTCGGGGTAAAGGATCCGGTGCGGACCAGCAGCAGAAAATGAAGTGCTAATTAGGTTGACAAATTTGGTGGTGGGGACATGATGTGGACAGGCCGGAGATCCAGCATTGTAGTGGCTAGCAGCCCCACAGGATTTGCATGGGCCTTTTGGATGGGCTCGGTGGCCTGCAGTAACTGTTGGAGGAGAGGGCTGAGCGGATGAATCGGGAGCGGAGTTCTGGCTGGTAGGGTTAGGCTGCTTATTAGTGCCGAGTTTGTATCGGCACTCAGCTTCAGCGTGGCCCCCCTTCTTGCAATAGTTGCACAGGGTCTTGCTAGGCAGTTCATTCTTCGGGCGAGTGGAGTTCGAGAGGTAGGCCGGAGGGATGATTCGCTTCTGAGAGGTGCTATGCGACTGATTGAAGGTTTCCCACGAATCAGCCATGCGACAAGCTTCCATAAGTGTGGAGGGCTGTTTATCGTTAAGATATACCGCAAGGGGCCCAGGCACACATTGGAAAAGGTCTTCTAGCATGGTCCGATTGAAAAGATCCTCAAACGTCGTGCAGGCCAAGGAGTCGAACCAGCGCGTACCGGACTGGGTTTTGTGACATGCCCATTCCGTCCAAGACCAGCCGACTTACTTGGCAAGACCTCGGAACCGTTGTCTCCATTTTTCTGGTGTTATCTCGTAGGTCTTTGTAATGACTCTACGAACTTCCGCCATGTTGCCTCTCTGGCTCTTCTCCACTGAGTGAAGCGCTGCCTTGGCTTTTCCCTTCATATGCTTGGCTAGTATTAAGGCTCTCTCCGTCTCCGTGGTGCTGTAGTTATCGAAAAGAGCTTCGATCTCCTCCAGCCATGCTTCTGGCTTGTCCTCAGTCCACTTGGGGACTAGGGAATTGATGCTCGAAATTGGAGCGTTTGATGCACCAGGTGTAGGACTGGCGGCTTGATGGCTAGCCATAGCTTCGGCATTCTCCATTTTCGCTCTCTCAAGCTCGAGCTCCGTCTCCTTTAGGGCTAACTCAGTTTCCTTGCAGGCTAACTCATGCTGTCTTCTTCTTTCTTCTCTTTCCTCTTCTAATTGCCTCTGCTCAGCTTCATACTTCCTCTGCTCGAGTCTTTCTTCCTTCTCTCGCTTGGCCAAGTCGTCCACTTGCTCCTTAACCCATGTGGTAAGTTCCGAGCCGGTGAGACCTGCCGCCGTCCCCAGCCCCATGAAGGTTTTGTAATGCTCTGCTGCCATGGTTCTGGTGGGGAAGGGCGTCTAACCGGGTCGACTGGGCATACTTGGGCAGCGAGGAAGTGTCTCTTCAATGACGTGGCACCCTTTCAAAAGGTGGCACTGTAGTTTGGGTGTGCCGTGTACAGGTCACCCTGGTGGCACTCAGTATCCCTAGGCACTGGTGCAGGTTAGGTTCCAGAAGAACTTTCTCTTCTGTGTTCCCTTTTGTTTTTGTTTTATTTATTTTTCTGGATGCTTGCTTGGTGGCACTTCTGGTGCCAATGTGTTCCTAGGGACCCTCTACTGGAGTCCAACTAGGCTATATGGGAGGAAAGGCACTCTACACCCCCTGCAGAGTGTGACAATCGAATGAGAGAGAAAGGGAAGGTAAAAGTGAGAGAGAGAGAGAGAGAGAGAGAGAGAGAGAAGTAAGCTCTTCGAGTGATGACAGTGCAGCAAATTATTGGCACTGTGGAATAAAGTGAATTTGGGTTTTTTCCTTTAAAGATCCTCGTGAGTGGCTGGTCCCAGTACCCAGTGCTGGCCCCTTCTTGTTTCAGAGGGTGAAGAACTACTGTTTGCTTCGGTCTGGATAGCAGGCCTCACTCGTGACCGACAGTTTATCACTGTATTGTAATTACTCTTAACTTGTCCTCATCTATTGTGGGACAGAGGTGTTTCTTTTATTTCGTTTAATCAAATTAATTGTCTCGGTGTCGGCCCTTCTTTCTTTGAAGAGGGTCACATACACTCGATTAGGTTATGACACTTACTTGAATGGAGAGAGAGAGAGAGAGAGAGAGAGCAAGAGAGAGATTTTCAATCAGCCAATGTCTTGCTGGTTGAGAACATTATAAGCAAAGATTTGATACATGCACAATGGCATGGATCTTAATAAAATGATATAGACGTCGTCTTGGCTTCCTTAGGGATGGCTTTATTATCTTAATTTTCCTGGGAGCCGACGTCACAAAAGTTTATCGTAAAATTTTAAATTCTCTTTATGATTTTTATAGCAGGTATTTGTATAGGAACTTGTTATGGTATTACTCCTAACTAAGGCCTATCTTTCCCTGCCTAAATTGTCTTTTGGTTTTGTCTAGCTAAGATATTGCGAGGTGGGTTTACTACGAAAAGCAAAAAAAAAAATATGCCCCAAGAGTGGCAGGGAGCAGAGACTGGCACAACAGAGAATGACAATAACAAGGTCTTAAGATGGCGGCCAGGTCCCGTTAGGCCTAAATTTCAAAACCTTGGGCGGCGCGACAACATCAAATGGTGGTTCTCTCACAAACAGTTCGAACAATTTCAAAACAACCGCGCGAACACGGCGGAGGAATCCAAAATGGCGGGTATTTCCTTTTAGCACCAAATTCAAAACAACGCACGAAACAAATGCAGGTATCCAGATTTACTTCAAATATACCAATCATGCATAGCGTTTTACGTTACGGATGGAAAACTAAATTACCAAACAACTTTGTGTCTTTTGTTATCGTATTCCTCACCCGGACATTAAACAAAAGAATGAAAAGAGAAATGCTAGCCTGCCTGCATAAATTTACGTTGTTGAACGGTACCTTTATTGTAAAATTACTATTTCAGTTCGTTTGCTACTTCACTGACACAGTTTTGAATGATTCCCGCTATATGCAAACAATAACGATCGGAATTGCCGATGCGATTTCTAAATTACTTTGTGTACATGAAACGGGCTCCACGATTCGGCCTTTGAATTCGTTACTTGAACGACTTGACTCACGATCCGAACACGGTAAAATGCCCTTCCTTAAACGACACAAATTGTGATTCACTCTGCTCTCGAGTCGCACCCTTCCTACCTACGGCTAATTCTCACTACCTGTTATTATAACTATTCTCTTTACTGCTTATTATTATGCCTTGTTCTTTGTTTGGAAGAGTTAAATGGGGTTCAATATCTGACTTTTATCTTTGGAATTAATGTAATTTTAATTTCCTTTTCTCCAGATTCTTTCTCTAAAATGTACTTTAGATTCTAGGCAAGGTCGCCAATATTACGTGTGAGGGTCTTGGCTGATCATGTATTATTCAATTTACGTAATTTTTCCGGCCCTGCAAACCAAGATTACACGTAACCTGCCACTTGAAGCCAAAAGTTAACCTCAAAGACAGTCGTTAATTAGCCAAAGGTCGCCAGTTAAGGGTAATTAACCTTAACAAGAATATTTGAGATGAATTTGATTTTAAACGCAACGGTTCTTCCAAACATTCGGAGGCGAGGCATACAAAAGCATCGAGATTTAACCTGATTTTGCTTACCCTAAATCCTAGGTATTTTACTGGAATAACGGGGTTGAAGCTAACAATATAATAATTTGGCTTAATCTAGACTTCGTAAACACATATACACCTAAGTGGTGGCTGAAGGAAGAAAACAAAGAAAAAATGTGAAATACAGAAAAGTACTAGTCAATCGACGAAGCTTCAACAAGAATCGGACTTACCGTGAATGTCGAGTCGCTGCGCAAACGAGGGACCTCAGGAATCGTATTCTGGCAGTCTTCCCAATTCACTAATTAAGATAGACGTAGGAGTAAAAGTAAAAAAGAACAAAGATTATCGTTCGGGCATGCACGCAGCATCACCCTGGTTCAGTGACTACGTGACTCTCTCTGACCGACCTCGCTTCGTTCCCGCCAGATGAGGCGGCCTCTTGACATACCGCCCCGGGCAATCCGACCTTGACAAAGGCATCGCCGAATGCATAGAATAAAGCTTAAAGGCCACCATAACTAGGGGTCATTGAGCGTAAACCCTCTCTGAGGCTTAGGTCCCTAATGCCCTAGCATATTTTGTTTATAAACTGTCCAGCCTATGCGGCGCCATTTGTCTACTGCGGTGATTGTTATTTTTGAATTGTCTAGCCTACCGGCGTGGCAGAGATGTTCTCTGTCGAGGTCAATCTGACTAATATTCCTACACCTAAATACATTGAGGGCGAACAGCAGTAATATTTAAATATATATATATATATATATATATATATATATATATATATATATATATATATATATATATATATATATATATATATATATATATATATATATATATATATATATATATATATATATATATATATATATATATATATATATATATATATATATATATATATATATATATATATATATATATATATATATATATATATATATATATATATATATATATATATATATATATATATATACATATATATATATATATATAGTATATATATATATAGTATTAAATGTTTAAACCTCCACATTTTTAAATCAGCTCTAATTCTTCTCATGTCTTTCGGATATCATCTAAAAAGCATTGAACATTCACCCATTTCCCAATGCCCAAAGAAAGGAAATTCTGGGAGTGCTAAAGAATCGAGAAGTTCACTTTCATCCTGAACATGACTTCCAAATAAAATCTTCATAAAATTTCTCCTCGACAAACAGCTTCACAAATCCGCAAATAATGATGCAGCGATTCCTCGTGAAATCTTGCTTCCGAGAAGAGAGATTTCCTCAGCTGATCGAAGGCTCCCGTCGGTGGAGCTTGAAATAAAGGAAATCAGTGGAAAATGGCTTCATATAAAGATAATATAAAAATATTAGATGGAAAAAGAATGTGTTCTTGAAAATCAGGACTAAATGAGCAGGATACCACGTCATAACTTCTACAAATTCTGTAGAATACATTAACCATATAAAAAAATGACATAACGCCGTTTAAAAGGATTATGGTATGCGGGTGCTATGAAATTAAAATAGTTTTTTCGAAATTTTCTAATATAAATTGTTTTATTAAAAACTGACTATAAAAAAATAACTGAAATACTGAGAAACTATTGTAAAAAAAAAAAAAGCACACTTCGGAGTAAAAGCGCAGAAGAAAATTGCAGCACCTGGAAACTGGAATAAAATCATTTTAAGCTTGCAAGTAGATTTGCATTGCATAAAGAACTAGGAAAAGATTAGTAAGATAAATTTCTATATTAACACAGTGAATGATATAGCGACATTTGGGATACGCGAGAGAAGCGCTTTTAACATTCCAGAAATTATTATGCCATTTGATCTTATTTTATTTTAGTCTCAAAATATTAAAATTTTTTTTACATTTTTCATATTTTAACATTTTAAAATGCTAAATTCTTTTTCCTTTTGAATTTATATCTTTTTACCGTAATTTCCATAACGCATAGAAAACATTTATTTTTAATTCGTCACTTTCAAAAATTATTATCCTTACACTATATCTACAAAAAAACATTTACTCACAACTTTCCTTTCTCATTGAAAAAAAAAAAAACAGGTTATCACATCAATGTCCTGTTCTCTTCTTTCTCCGTTTCTGAGCGTCGTGAGGACACTACAGTGGCATCACATTATCAGTGGCATCATGGAATGATCAAGAAAGGTCTCGTGTAGAATCAGTAAATTGTAACATAAAAGTCTTTGACAGATGGCTACTGAAGGTGAACTGATGGATAAGGAAGATGGAAAACTAACATTAATACTTATTTAAACGAAAAAAATTCTTTTTATCAATAATACGTTTTGTACCCTTAGCAAATAACCTTTTAAATAAATTGAATTACTTAATTTTTGGAAAATATATGCTTAGATAAGGAAATTTCATCACGTTAAACCACTATATTGTTTTAGATAATGTTATTGTATAACAACAGAAAACGATTCTAAAAACTTAGCTCATGTCCGAGAAATAAAGAAAAGTGAATTTTCGATATCTGTTCATGGAATGTCCTGCAAAGTTAAATAGTAATTTTATATCTTGATTTTGTTACTTTATAAAAGGAAAAATTCTCTAGATATTATTGAATTTGATATTCTCAATCGTTTTTACTTACAACTTCTATGCAGACATGGAAAGAACATCATGAAAGTTGAATTAACATAAATATTTCGTGAAAATGAAGCGCAATATATTACCTTCTGTGGAATCATGAATAGCGCCCATAGTAAAAAAAAAAAATAAATAAATAAATAAGACAGTGTAAAGCAAATGATGTTCAATGAGAAACAAACTGCAGAAAACCTCATATTTCTATGCACTTGGGCATTATTGTAAAAAGAAATAACTGCAAAAATAGAAAGATCAATAGGAAAAGTTTAGAATTTTGAAATGTGAACCTACCTACAGTTTTTAAGAAAAATTCCTTAAAACTCTGAAGACAAGGAATAAACAAACATAAAGCAATATAGGAAAAATCTGTTAATAAAGAGCTGAATGCATTGCAAGAATGCAACTCATCGGGAAATAGAAAATGACGACAGACCAATTATTCTTTGGGGATTTGAACCGCTGACCTGTGAGTATATATATATATGTGATTGGATGGCTAATCACAGGTCAGCGTTTGGAGATTTGAACAGGATTAGGAGTTCAGATCCCCAAAGAGAAAGCTTGTCTTTACTAGAAGTTGACTGTTGAAGAGATGAAATTGTAAAGAAAAGGAAAATAAAATCGCTTTAAACCCGCAATCAAAGTTTCAGTGAAAACACAGCAATCAAGGATCAATTGTGAATGTGAAAGATCTCTGTTGAAATACAACTTATGAAAAGTGACAAACAAGAGACCATCCGTCGATGGTCCAAGCCATAACTGCTACTATTAGGAAAAAGAAACCTACAGTACCACCACGATCCACTCTATCCAAAAGATATAAATCTCTGGCAGAAGCAGACATCCACACCGGAGAACAATATCCCAGTAAAAGAAGTACAAATGACGTAAAACAGGTTAAATTGATTTTATCACTGTTATAAATAAATGAGGCCTTACGAACAATACCTAACTTCGTGTGACATTTGGTGAAGCTTTCATTAGATGTTTCTCAAAAGTTAGATGTGAGTCAAAAGTTACACCTAGAACAATTAAAGCTTCAGACTCATTCAGAAAAGTTCCATCCACCTGAAGGGGAGAATGGGGTGGGAAATCTCTACGAGACCTAGCAATCAATACTGTTTTCGTTTTAGCGGAGCTCAGCCTCATACCCCCCGTACAACACCATTCCCTGATCCGTTCCATGTCCCGATAAGTGGAGACTTTACAACACCCACAAGTATTGCATCAACGGCATACTGAACAATCTTGTTTTCCAGGTCAACGGCCATATCACTTGTACACACTAAAAATAACAGAGGACCAAGAATACTGCCCTGTGGAACTCCAGACACAATAGGTCTTGGTTCACTAAAGATTCCGTCCACTGGAACTAACTGCTGCCTACCAGTAAGGAAATCTTGAAGTACTCCTAAAACATATCAACCCAGTCAAAGATTCTGAAACTTATGAATAAGAGCCGCATGATTTACTAAATTGACAGCAGCACTAGAATCTATTTGAATTATTCTGTACTAAAACCCTTATCCTTGAAAATGGCATGTCAAGCCTAAATGAGCATCGCAGGTTCATACGAAATACGTTTTCAGGCCTAACTAGCTCTTTCTAAGTAAAAGGAAATCTAAATACTTGGTGAACTAAGGATTAAGGTATGAACTTTTTTACGGAATAGCAAATCGAGATTTCCAACTGGTTTGCCGTCAGCTGATAAACAGCTCAGTGGTCTGGAAAACTATTCTGATAATAATAATTAATTTTCTTACGACTGATTCTGCATCACTGAAAAATAATCTATGTTTAGCCAATCTGCTTTTATAATGGTAGAAATTTATTTAATGTTCAAATTATGTGATTTTATAGTACTACACACTTTTTGTATCGATACAACGTCTAAGAATGAACAAATATTTCCAACAGTGTCTTGAAAGTGGAAAACTCTTAAAGAAATTTTCTTGGAATGGGAGAGTTTAGAGAAAATTGGTATGAAAATAGAACTAAAGCAAAAGAATGACACCGATGCACATTTACAGACATCCTCATTCGCAAGCTCTTGCAAAGAGCAAAAGTTGTGCTTGTAATGAAAAGGAAGATTAAGCTTTACTGAATGTCGGTATCACACAGAGCAGATGAGGCTTTATACTTGTTATGAGAATTAATGTGTAAACCGAAAGTTGCAAAAATGCAATCAAATTACATGAAAGCTTTAAAACGTTCGATATAATTTTATTAGAAAACGGATACAAAAAGGAATAAAAGGTTTAATACAACTCTGAAAGTGAAAGGTATGAAATTCAAGTAATATCAAGGAAAATGCTTTCAAAGTTTTAATTAAAAACTTCAGCATTCATATGGAAGTAATTGGGACACCCGTCCTGCATTCTCTAATTTCCTTTATTTCCTGACTACTGATAGTTAGCCCTCTGAAATGAGGGGTTTTGTCCTTCTAAAAAAACCATCATTTAATGTGGAAAATTCATCGTCACCTACACAATACTTGGATTATACAGTGCCTTTTCTATGTAGATCCCACTCACTGTATTACATTTGGATCTTAAGGTATGAGTGGCATATTTATATATTAAGTTTTTCCAATAAGAGACCAACTTAGACGATTGTGTCTCAATCGTTCTCGGTTACACTCTGGAGATGATACTGAACTTGTTGGTGTTACCGAAGATAACAAGACTGGAAGGAAGATTGTAAGCATTTTTAAGAGGAGAAAGTTTCTGTGAATGTTCATAAAACGAGAAAATGTTTTTAAGTTTTAATAAAAAGAGTGGAAAGTAAATGTTAATAAAATTGTAATTATAACGGTATATTGACATCAACAGGCTCAAGCCACGAATTTTACTTCAGGTGACAGAAAAATAGAAATTCCTAGTTCCTAGTGTCTACTACAGTAAAACATTTCCTAAACACACGTCGACAATTTAATGCATATATTTATCACTAACAGTTCAAAAAAGTCCAGCAACTTGAAATGGAGAACGAATCTTAGGCAAATACTGGATGATCATATGAGACGCTGGTTAGGACTACAATTCAGTCGTCAATAAGTAATTATCGTGTTTACGATTAAGTTTTGAGGCAGTGTGGACGCACCCTCAGTATTACAGATAGAGACTATCATGGCCACTTGGTATGATTAGACTAAATAAGACAGTGGCTGGTTCTTTCAATTCAGTTAGTCCTCAGTAATAATGTTATTTAAAGTCAACGAAAATTTTAGACAAGAGAAAGGAACTGCTGAAGTGTAAGCCTTAGTAGTCTTGAGATAAGCTCCTCGATTCACTTTAAATACCTTCTCTAATTCCATGCTCCACAGAGAAACAAGTTCACCAATAACAAATGGTTAGAATGATATCTTTTCATTTAGAATTAATGACCAAATGACTGAAATAAGTCTGCTTCTTAATAAATCCTCCATTTTCTTAAAAAAAAAAAAGGAGAAATCGGAGATGGCAATGAACAAAGGTGATGCCCGTCCGATGCGACATGAACGAATAAAAAAAAATTACACATATATATATATATATATATATATATATATATATATATATATACACACATATACTACTTACGAGTTAACTCATTGAGATGACATGAGTAAACCTAATATCGGCAAGAGAAGGATTCTAGAAAAAAAAAAAAAAAAAAAACAATGTTTACATCTACTTACAACAGCAACTAAACCTTAATCCACTCCAGCCATCAAAACCCCAACACAGCTGCGCTAGACATCCCGCATTGAAGACACATTACAAAGAGTGAGCTGCGAAAAGATCTATGGCAGTTGTGAAGGCTAAGTACCAACCTGGAAGCTCAAGACGATTCAACTTTGTGGAGGAGGGAAGGACCGTCACGCCTCATCAGACGCCACATCTCATAACTCGTGTCAGACGTTGTAAGTCTCCTTATTGATGTGAATGGAAATTTTCGAGGGAACCTCTGTGTTTTCCGGTCCATGAATTGCCGTTGTTTTTCGATGCTCCCGTCCCGTTAGTGGCCTTGGTACCTAAATGGCTGTGACTGTCTTATCTGTTGTAAACAGAACATTAGCAAAATACGGGGAGAGAAGCAAGATAGCATAAGTTGCGCTTGCCCTAAAATTTCAATTTCATAAGACACTGAGACTTACTCTATGCATTTTTCAAATTGGGAAATTGTTACTTTGTCATGACTTATGTGACTCTATCAGTTTCATGTTGATGTTATTTTGACTTTTATGCTTAAAGTTTCGGGAATTTTCATTTTTAACTTTAAAAACGTTTCTCCAGTTTAAAGTATTGTTGTGGTACACTGTGTACTTGTGGATATGCTTTAATTGTCAGCTGAATGAATGTAACGTCCGTTTTGCGTGGATACATTTACCCTCTGGTATTAGGTTTTTTTTTGTGCCTCTTTTTTGCAACTTCGTGAACAGTGATAACGGAGGAACAACAGTAGACTCTATTCCTGAAAGCAGAGTCATCCTCTTTGATGACAAGGTACACTTAAGACATTTTTGGTGCGTAATACAGCTTGTTTACCCAAATCTGTGCTAAAATCCCAACCTTGCTCCCGAGAACTGGACCGGGGACGGTGACATATTGACAGAGAGAATGAAGCAGGGAAAATAAAGGTAGTGCTGCAAAAGAAGTGTGGGGAGTGTAGGAGTAGCCTAAGGGTCTCACATGTGGACATCATTTTATTACATAACTGTTCCAGAAACAAACAAACTATTGGTTGGCCACCCGATGTAGTTTCCAAACAGCTAATTTTGATTCTTGTGATAATGAGATTATGTTATCCTAGTCGAGATGCGTATTACCAGAAATTCTTCCCTTGTGATGGAGAATCTCGATGTCACTATACCAGTGAAGACGGGACGGAAACTCTCTCTCATCTGTTGTAAGTTGATGCTCTGATAAGTAAAGAAAGCACTCCATTTCCTCCTTCAAAACCTCCAAGTTAAAGATTTTCAGGTTTAATTCTTCCTGAATAATCGTTTTGATGCTGCTGTCAAAATCTTGAGCTTCAGTTTCTCTGGAGACCTTTTCCTTTTCCATAATATGTTTTTCTGTCGTTCCCTTTTGACTTCTAGCTTCCTCTTTATTAAATACTTCCTGTACTGGATGGTGGGCAATGTTTCAGTATAATTATTCTTGAATAATTATGCATGATATTTTCTTTCACACATACATTGTTGAACGTAACTAATATTGGCTTTTCAATACACTCTAGCTTTCTGCGTAGTCTCCTGATATCGACCGGATGTTATATAGTTGGTCTCCACAGGTTGCTTTTGAAGCTAATAATCCGGGTAAACTAGTGTTGAAGATCCTTCATCATCATCTGTGCCTAAAAGAAAATAACAAATATGGAGAGTGGTGTTAACTGCATCCACTGACATCTTTTCTTCCAGTTCCCTCTCCCTCTTGTCTTTCAAACGGTGTGCAAGCAGGCTTAGTAGAAGGACTGAGGGTGATGCCTGGTGGTTTAGTAAGAGGGTGCCTCATACTTACCATTTTCTCTCTCTTTATCTCCGCCTATAACTTCATTTTCAAAACCACCACTACTGATCCTTCCTTCAGTGGCTGGCAAATTTGAAGACGTATTTATCCTTACTGGGTGTGGTGGCTCATCCCTTTTGACAAGTTCCATTCCAGCAACAATATTATTCTTTATGGGCATACACTTTTTAATACTGATTTTACATGTATATACTGTTCCTGTTATTGTTTTCGTTAAGTCTTAAAGGTTACTTTATGCTTGTTCTACATGTGGTTGCTTCTTACTGGCAATATTGAACTGAATCTTGGTCTACAGAATCGGTCACAGAAATGTTGTATCTTATTTAGCAATGTCCATGAATTACATAAGAATAAAAAGGACTTGGATGCAACTGCTGTTAATTTTGATATCCTCTTTTGTTATGGAACTTTTGTGTCTGATTTACGAAATTTTCTAGAACTGCTTAGGAGGAACATTTTACTCAAGAGTAATGCCATTTCAAGGGCGCATAGAATGGCTGTGTATATTAGAAAGGGTTTCACTGCATCTTATGAGTGTGGATGTCATGAAGCACAAGTGGTTGAAGTCTGTGGAAGACTAATAAACCTTTGTTTTTGCCAGCTATAGGTACCCAGATTGGGATGACTATTTATGGCTGTTGCTTACCAAAATGGTAGTATTTCACAAAGCTGTCTCCAAGGCTTGTTTCATTTTTGTTGTTGATTGCAGTACTCATCACATTGATTCACTGGGCTCAGTTACTGCCACAGATAATCATGGTGTTGCTGTTTTGACTTCTCCCATAATTCTGGTTGTGAGGATAAATGAACCCACACACCAGTCTGGTAACTGTCTTGATATTGTATTCAAAGATGTTATAAGCATTGCATTGTGGAGTAGGTTAGCCAATAGGTTCATGTGATCATTGTTTGATTAAGGTTAATAAGGAGATGAACAAGGTTTTCCAGGTGTTAGCTTTTCGAGAAAGTTTCGTCGTTAAGCAGATAAGCAATGGTTTAATGCTGCATGTGTTACGGTTCCATGAATCGTTACAGGTTCTTTCAGTTTCTAAACAATAAGGATTCGACACCAGCAATTAAACTCTGGGAAATGAATACAAAAAGAAACTCACAGAACACTACGAAACGTTTATTCACAACCTTATTTACAAACAAAGAAAATGAGATGTTGCTTCCCCTGGGCTCTCATTCAACGTGACACAAATCAAAATAAATCAAAGCAGTATAGACAGGGGGAACAGGTTGGAAGGTAGAGCAATTCAAATACGTAACTGGTGAATTGGTGAGTTATTTTTCGTGGCTGGGGTTTCAAAAAAGGGTGACTTCAGGATGGGACAGCGAAAGTTTCTCCCAGAAACCAGAGATTATGCAGATGGAGGGCAGAAGGGCTGACTGCTGCTCCTCGTCACAGGCATGACAAAAATTGCTGGAGACAGGTGATCAAGCCGTCTGACTCTATTGCTTACCCTCTCTCTAGCGGGCCACTCTATGGAAGCTTATATGAGCGGGACTCATGATGACATCACAGGCGATCGTCATCTCCGTACTGGGAGATTTTTTAATTTCTGCAGGTTATAGACTCTTCAAAACAGCCCACGAAGACGTGACAGATTGGCATCCGTTTAGATTTCCTTGGTATAAATTGAATCCCTTGTCCTCACCTCTGTTTTCTACTCTGAATGTTTCTATAATTCCGAATTTGATTTTGATCACTATTACATATGCAGTCTCAGTGTTACCACCATATTTGCTCTCCTTGCTGGAAAACGTACCGATGCCCCTTTTTTTTTTTTTCCATAGGATACAGTTATACATTATGTATAAAAAAATTTTTCACGGCAATTTCCCTTCTATAAAAACGACCACTCTTCTTGTCTATTATAAAAAAAACAGGAGTGTAGAGCCCATCTATTACAGCTTCCCTTCTATTATCGTTTAGAAAAAAAACGTTAATAGTAGGCTGAGGGCAAATTCTTGCGACAAGGTTCAATAAATTTCCTCATAACTTTAGGTCGTGTTTCTAACGAGGTGAACTTCACACGTCTTTATTCTCTCTCTCTCTCTCTCTCTCTCTCTCTCTCTCTCTCTCTCTCTCTCTCTCTCTCTCTCTCTTTTACACACACACACATACACACATAGTTACTGAAGTGTTACTCTCCGGAAGAAAGCTACCTCCTTTAATCAGGACTGTAAGCTCTGAAGGGTAGAAGGGAAAACCAGTCAGTTGTACTGTATAAAGGTATATCCTGAAATGTCCCCCTAAGTGTACACTATTTTAAGTATGAAAAACTCAGTGAACTACTTGCTCTTACTGGAATTTTTATAACTTGATAAAAGTTTTGAATGCGAAGGTTTTCGTGTCTTTTCCCTGCTGGGAAGGTTGTAAGATAAACTGCATCCGTAAATCTTGCTTCCAAAGATTTTTGGTAAAGAAAATGAAAATAATGAAACATTTTAAAGGCACTGATAGTCGTGATTTGATGAATAAAACCCCTAAAACTTTGATGAAAACCTTATTTTGTCTTTTATTCATATTTTTTTCAGAAAACGTGAAATAAAAAGGACCAATTTTCCTTTATATCTTTTTGGGGCAAGCAGGATTTAAAAAAAAAAAAAGGACTGATTTACTATTAGGCTACTTTTGTTCAAGGTCGCTCCATTCAGCCAGTTTTAATATCTAGACAGATAACATTTACATTTAAGGGAAAAGTTGACAGTAATTTACAGAAAAAGAATTCTTAGCGCAAATGAAACTCCATTCGAATCTGTTAACATAATCACCTCACTGTAACGCAGGTGGCTCTAGACAAGTGTTTCCCAACCTTTTTACCTTCGTGGAACCCTTCCAATAATAGTGATGACCCAAGAAACCCCTACATAAAAAAAATATTTTACAATCTTATTTATTTATTTCTCCTTCATAATGCAAGCAATATTTTTCTTTTTATAACCGGTTCAGGAAAAAAAAATTGTCTTTCTCAAATTTATTGACAATTAAAAAAAAATTTCAACATATTTTTCTGACAACTAGTTCAAGCACATAATAACTGTATCCTTTTTCCAGTTTATTCACAATTCAAAAATAACTGAAATAATTTATTGAAGAGACAATATCAATCAAAATAATACGAACAAAAATATATTGGTCCGGAATGAAATGTGCTTCTTCAATATGACACTTGTGCTTGTCTTTTGGAACACAAATGCCTAATTCGAGGTCGAATCTTTGATAAACACACACGCATTTCTTCTTCTACTGAAAGGAGACAGTTTCTTTCCTTGCTCTTTATACTTGTCAAATGAGAAAAAGCTTGCTCACACATGCAGGTAGTGGAAAACTGAAGCAAAATATTTATTGCTTTTCTGTGAATGGCAGGATATTCTTTTTTCACTGAAATCCAGAACTTGTCCAAGGATAGGTCTGTAAATCTCATCTTGAGTGTACGATCTGACTGTAATGCACAAAGTTCTTCCTCTTCTCTTAAATTCAAGTTCTTGGGATGGGCAGAACATTCAGAGAAAGGATCCCTCACCCAATCAAACTCTTTTTATTTGCAGCTCCTCTAGGTGCTTTTGAATAAGACTTGAAATTTGCTGGTATCCATCTTCACTTTTAAGCCCCTGCAGTAGCTGAAACATTTCAAGGTTTCCTTTTGAAACATGTTTTTTTCCAAAGGTTTAGTCTTCTTTTAAATCCAAGAATCTTATCACTTGAAGTCAATACATTTTCTCCAGAGCCTTGCAGTGACTTATTCAACTGATTCATGTGCTGAAAAATATCTGCTAAGTAGGCTAGCTTCTGCAACCATTCTTCATCTTCAAAGCACTCAGCGAAATCTGACTTTTTGTTTTCTTGAAAGTACTCCTGTAATTCACCTTTCAGCTCAAACACTCTATTTAGAACTCTTCCTCTACTGAGCCACTGAATTTATGTATGCAGCAGGATATTTTTTTGCTCTTTGTCCAAGTTTTCACACAATTTTTTAAACATTCTGCAATGAACTGGTCTTTGTTTGATAAAGTTCACCATTTTGATGACATTATCAAAATTTTTTTTCAATTCATCTCCAAGAGCTTTTGAAACCAGTACCTCTCTGTGAACCAGCATCAGCATTTTCTTGCTTTACAAGAGAAGCGAAACCTCTGATTGAGCCTACCATTGATGGGACACCATCAGTGCAGATGCCAATACAATTCTTCCAGGAGAGACCTCTTTTTCCCAGATATGAAGACAAAATATTAAATATATCTCTTCCTGTACTAGTTTCAGGTAGTTCTTTGCAACAAAAAAAGTTTTCTTGAATTTCACCCCATTGACAAATCTTACGGAAGCTACGACATGGCACTTATTGGTTAAATCTGTTGATTCGTCAACCTGAATACAAAAACTGTCATTTATTATTTTATCACACAAAACCTCTTCAGCATCACGTGACATGTCATCAATGCATCGACTTATCTTATTGTCTGAAAGTGGAACATTTTCAATTGCTCGTACTGCATCTTGTCCCAGCATTTTACCCACTAAAATTTTACATGTTGGCATTATTAGGTTCTCGCCAACTGTGTGACTTTTCCTTTTTTGTGCAATAAGTTCTGCTACCAAATAACTATCTTCCTGGGTATTTTCACTGACACTCACCTTGCAAAAGCAGCACTCTGTTTTCTTTGTGTTTCCAATAACCTCTTAAAATAATCGGCACATTTATTTGACATATTACTGTGGTTTGTTGTGAAGTGTCTTTTCAGTTTTGCTGGAGCCATTGCTGCATTTGAGAGCTGTTTGCCACAGACGAGGCACTGTGGAATGGGACAACTTGGATCATCAGTCCATGTAAAGCCCATTGATAAGTAGCTTTCATTGTAAAGACGTACCTTTCTTTTGTCCACTTTTGCCTCAGTCCTGAGAAATTTAGTAGAAGACTGCATTTCTTCATCATTAGCCTCATCATCAGTATCAGTGACTGTACCACTGGGGGAATTTTTTTCCTCATGGTTCCCCTTCAAATATCGCCACATCGGACCATCAGACATTTCTGAAAAAAAAAAAAAACAGTAATGCATTAAAAGTTGACAGATACTTTCAGGATTGCAATTCTTCAGCCGAGAATAAAACTAAAACCTATAGTCCTGAATATAAGAAAAATGACATGATAAATAACATTAAAACAAATAAGACAGAAAGAATCTAATACAAAGGTTAAACCAGACATACGTACAGATCTTGAGAGAGAGAGAGAGAGAGAGAGAGAGAGAGAGAGAGAGAGAGAGAGAGAGAGAGAGAGAGAGAACATGTACATAAGTTTTTAATGAACTAAAATAAACACACATACCTAATTTTTCTAGTTTATATATCATCCCTACATGATGGGTAACAATTAATAATATACATAACATGTGTGAATGAGGGACTGTACCTGCAGGCCAGGGAGAACAGATGGAGACTGACGGGCTGCTGAAATCAGTCTGTACTCGTCGAGCAAGTTACTTGGTTGCACGCAAATCGCTCACATACAGTTTTATGTCCTCTGACCACTAAGTCACCGTTTTAACTTCACCAAATGCATTCTGCAAATATATGCTCTGTGACTATTATACTTTTTTAAAATGATGTGATAGTTTGAAAATATTGTTATAATACCCCCAAAAATTTCCAAAAATATTTCCGTACATGTATAAGAAAATTAGGTAAAAAAAAACTGAAAAATGCATTTGCACATATGTGCAAAGGCATAATAATCTCAGCCTATTTATCAGCATCTCTTGAAGGAACCCTTGGCAAGCTCTTAAGGAACCCCAGGGTTCCGCGGAACCCTGGTTGGGAAACTCTAGTAGAGTGACGGTGACAGATGGTCCACTGGAATGTGCAGATATTCCATTACTTACAGGCATAATTGTGTAGCGAAGGCGTTAGTAAGAGGCTGCGTCTACAAACTTACTGATTTATTCAAACAACAAACAGACAGGTCAATAGCTCTTGCGAGCGGAAATGTAGTGCCTGACACGAGGCGAACAAAACAGAGGTCAAAGTACAACCAACTGTGTTTGCTGGAGGATGGAGAGGTGTACATCAATCAATATACGAGACACAAATGAAGTTGTGATACATATAGCTGGAATGCTGACATTGTAATGCTTGCGCTAAGGATGATGCATTTAACAAAGCAATAATATGAACACGAATATATGTACAAAGGATGCGTGACATCTGCTGCGTTTCTTGTACAAGTGCGCTTGGAGCGCGGAGATCTCGTTGTGAGGAGATTATCGGACCAGGTGTGTGGGTGTGTGTGGGTCCCTACAAGTGAAATCAGCTTTTAACGATATTCGCTAATTATGCCAATGATATAAAATTTTATAAAATCAACTGGAACTAACTGATTGAAGAACTAGTTGTTCCATTTATGCATTGAAAATTAATCACTTTTCTTTCTTGAGTGTTTTGCTAAAAAATTTCGATATACTATAATTTTTTTACTTAATTACAACCTATGTATATACAAAGATTCAAAGGAAGAAAGAGTCAATACATTTCTGTAATTATTCTTATTGCTGGTATTCATTTCGCTTTTTGTGTATATTTGCTAAGTATCAATTTCTTCTTGTGATCCAGTAATGTCTAAATGATAGGCTCTCCCTTCGCAGCCTGCAGCCTGTGTGACAGAAATCTAATTACAGAAGAGATGAATATTAGAAAGTTACGGCTTTGGAAAAACAGTTCGTCGTCCTATCAAACTTTTTTGGATCATGTATTCCATTTGCTGCCATGGTTAACTTAACTGGTACTCACAGTTTTAAAGTCGATCATGACGTGAAAATATTCACATGGTGTAATTGAAATTTGTAATATGCTACTTTCAAGTAGGCGCTACATTGCTTGGGATACGAACAGTGCGTTGGAATCCGAAGACTTTGGCACTTTCTGGGGCAGCAATGTATCTTTAATAGATTAGTCATATATAGAATAAGAAAAAAGAGAACTATATAATTATACAAGTTAGCTACTTGATATATATTTTGTATATATCCGTATATTTAATATAATTTTTTATTTGCAAAAATGTTCATCTTGCAAAAAGTTATTATTGTTTACAAAAAAAGAGAGAATTATTGTGTTGTACTAAAAATTTTTAGGTGGTCAGTCACGAACCTGTATAATCTTTTAATTGTCCTGTCCCTGCTCCTGAACGGTTGATCCTAATCCTTTGTAAAAACCTCTTAAATATTTAATCCTGTTTTGGCAGTTCTACTAATTCTTCAATTGTGTTGGATTTATATGAGCTTTCTTTGTAAACATACTTTTATATTTCTTCAGTCTGCTAAGTAAAGGACATAGCGTCGAAAGGCCTCGCAGCACTCCAGTGTTTCCGTTTCCTTCGTGGATTTTATCTTTATTTATATATTCATCACCTTCCATATTTTCGTGATTCAGTTATACACACA